>JAECUM010092971.1:0-253962 GCA_016617855.1 Megalonaias nervosa | reverse complement strand
GACATAGCTGTATTTTTCCATAACCTGAAAGAAAATACTGTCTTTATGAGAAAAGAATACTGCAAATCATGAAGTACCAAAGACCAAGGTCATTTTTTGTCCCTTATGTGATAATTTTGTAGAAACAGTTCATTTGTATAGCAAGAACACTACCAATGGAAGTCTGACTGGACTGTAAAACACAGTCTAAGAAACCAACTTTTGAAGTAAAATGTTTCTTTGATAAAAATTACTTAAATACAATATGTTGGTAGAGCAACCAATGCCTAAAAAACCCAGTCCTGCCAAGCAAGAAAAGATCTTCACATCTTCTGGCTTGTTTCAGCACCAAAAATGCTAAAAGGTTATCTGCAGACCAAGGCAGAAGTTAGATGAGAGTGGTCTCCCATTCATTTGAAGGCTTGGCACATTATACTTTTAATCTTCAGTTCCACTGGAGCAGATATGCACACCATTCCAGGAATGTAATTGTGGAGATGGCCTGGGAAGGTGTGCCCTGTATTATGATTAGGTAAGTATTATCAAACAAACATATTTTACACACAAAATTTGTGCCATTTTCAAATACATTTCCTGATTATGACATATTAGAACAGGTAAAAGGTGGCAAGAATTATATTCCTGTATCTTAATGTTGGTCCCTGGCTCCAATCTCCATACCATACATACTTGCTTATAATACAAGTCTAGCTGCAAACTGCAGAGATCCAGGTCTGCCACTGCATAATGTGATGGCAGACCTGGACCTCTGCAGTTGTTAGGAGTAATCATCTGTAGAATAAAAACGACATAGAATTTCATCTGCAGGTGCATTATGCCTTGGCATACCAGGATCTTTGTTGTTTGCAGTTTGACTTTACTTATAAGTGAATATCACAAGGGCAATGAATGGATGCAGTTGGAAAAATAAAAGTTTAATTCCCACAAATCCAGCTTAAGTAAAGTAACTTGTGTTGTTCTGAAGCTGCCAAGCAACCTGGAACAGTTACCTGTTATACTGTTTAATGAAAGTTTCTGAGGTGAAAGCTAAGAACCTGGTCTATGACCTCTATCCCCAGTGTGGATATGTCACCCAAGAAACAGATCCACCTTAATGCCATACTCTTGGTGAATGTCCTAACTCTGTCAGTGTGTCACCCTATATTTATAAACCACTCCCCATGCCTTTTCCATTACACTGGTTTTAAAATTAGAGTAGGCAGAATGTTTTGGGGTTTTTTTTAAAAAGCATATATATATATATTTAATGTGATTTTTTATTTACCATGGGTGAAAAAATTGCTAGGGTCGGCAATGAGAAAGTGGGATGGGATGGTCGGCTGATTGAAAACATGCATTTTTTTGGCCTAGGAAATTCATCTGGTCTTGAGTTAGTCTTGTAGGCTGAGTGGATAACTCAATGGATCTATGATGATGTAGCACAGTGGAGATAATGTCCATTCCTTCTTGGAATGGTAAGAACAGGCAAGACCTCCTTTTTCTGATCAGCCCAGTATATATCAGAAACCACTTCAGTGCTGTGATGGGGTCCTGCTATCACCCTTGGGACAAAGAAGACAGTAGTTTCAAGACAAAAATTGATTTTGCATAGGTCAAAGTCTCTTCTTAGCAATAAAAGCAGGAGCCACCATAAGAAAATCCATATATAGTTTTGGTTGACATGCATACATGCCATAATAGTTTGTGTTACACATAAAAAACCACTATTTTTTACTTCCAAACATCCAGAAACTTAAAAAAAACACAATTTCCATTAATCTCAGCTGCATAAAAAGACAGATATTTATACCTATAACCTGTAGTAAATATAAACAGTAAACAGTCCCACTCAGGTAAAACTATTCCCATGGTACCTGATACAGCTAATTGTCATAGAGGCAATTAAAAGGACAGACAGTCCGAGATAAACAACCACCATTTCATGGATTACTTAATTATGCTGACAATAGATAGGGTGATATCAAGTGCTTTGAATATTGCTGTGGGAAAGCCCATTAGGCTAAGTGGAACAACCAAATTCAATGGATGTTGGGTAAATTAAAGAGATGTGTATTAAAGAACAAAAGTTATTACACATCATTGCCTTGAATGAGAATATTTAAGCCATCTTATTGGCAAGTTCATGTTTGGTGGCAGTCTTTCTTTGAAGTCTGATTTTACTCCACTCAGAGAATCCAGAAGTGTATGACCTAGCGTGCATCTGCTGCCTTGCCAACCTAGTGGTACTTTATGGTACAAAAACACTTCCAATCACCCCATATGAGCTACTGACATATACTACCTTTACCAGCACAGGTAAACATTTTTTCTGCAATATCACTATAAAACCAAGATTCAATAATCTAACTAGGGTGGTAGTTGCATGTTTGACACTCTTTCACACCAAAGCAGATGCAGAAAGATCAATTTCTGCATCAAGAAAAAACACAAGATCTCTGCATATGCTTAACAATAGAGCCATCCAGTCTGTGTTGAGTGCAAACATGAACAAATGACACCAACATTATCTTCAAACCTCCCTACTGAACCACTGAATCTAATTAAGACCATATTCCACCGTCCAATGGATTTTAAAGACAGAAACTTGGTGTATGTTTTTTAAC
The DNA here is from genome assembly GCA_016617855.1 of Megalonaias nervosa. Classification (NCBI taxonomy): domain Eukaryota; kingdom Metazoa; phylum Mollusca; class Bivalvia; order Unionida; family Unionidae; genus Megalonaias; species Megalonaias nervosa. The sequence goes on along the minus strand of JAECUM010092971.1, from coordinate 251,359 downwards.
GTCTGTGTGGTTGTGGTTATGTGCATGTGGCCACACAGGAATGTGTATATGTGTGGTAATGATATCTGACAATGCAACCAAATACTTTTTGGTCTGTAAGTATGTTAAATGATTCAAGGAGAAGAGATTTCCACTTTGGTGGTTTACAGGGCGATATACTCCACCATCATAGAACCCATGTGAGATTCCATTTCAGACAAAGGGGCAAGATCTTCTGTGGAGATGAGTCCAAATTATCTAGAATGTGAGAGAGGTCTTTGTTCTGGTCCATGTGCTTCCTTATGATGATAAATCCAAGACTGTGGAATGTTATAGCCATTGATTGTGCTTTGAACTAACTGCCTTTATACACTTTCAACGCAGTCAGCTTTCTGCCAGGGCATTTCTGTCCATTACCTGTTCTGATTTTATTTCTGAGGACTTGTATTATATGAGCCATGCATGCAGGTTCATTATTTCTGGGTTTTGATGTAAAACGTGCATGCAAGGTCATTTAAGAAAGCAAGGAAAATGCACGAATTAACTGGGAACTGCCACTACTACATTTAGAAAGTTGTTGGTCCATGATTTTTCATACTTGAGCCTGAGGGCAAAATATGTGGATTCGTCTGCACAGATTCCCTCACCTTCAGCCAGGCTTTAGGAATCAGAGAAGAAAGGGACAATGCACACACACTGAGACAGTTCCAGTTCAGTGGAATATGTGGATTAGTCTGCACAGATTCCCTCACTTTCAGCCAGACTTTGGGAATCAGAGAAGAAAGGGACAATCCTGCCGTTTTGGAATCTGGGACTAGCGAGATGCCATCTGGGAACCTGGTATTCCACCTTGTTGCAAATTTGTCCATAAGAGGCTAACCACAACAGGTGTAGATTCCACTGAAGATTGAAGAGGCAAATACACTATTCTTGTCGATCAGTTGATTCCATGAGGACACTAAGAAAGTCCGCTAGAATAATGAACCTGCCAGAGATGCAGCAGACATGAATGTGGATTTGTTGGCAATGACAGCACCAGATAAAATCCCAAACCAGAAAGCACAGATCTGGGACATAGTTCCCCCATGCCTTCCTGATGAGAGCAAGTTGATAAAATAATAATGCCCTTTCTAAACATCTGCCAGAACCGAAAGGCATTCACTATAGCCTTTATCTCCAGAAGACCAATGTGCACAGTACCCCTGAAGGGGTCAAACCCTACTCACTTCAAAAGTGGACAGGAAGTGCTCACCCAAGCCAGATGTGGCATCCATGTCGATTGTGCTTTCCAGTGGTTTATCCTGCAAAGATAAACCTGCCATAGGCAATGAGCAGTCCTCCATTAGTTGAGATAAGACATGCAGTTCAACTCTTCATTCATTTGTCCTACTGGGTAATGTTTTGGCCATCTCTGCTGGGGTTGAAAATTCACTTGCCCAACTTGAAACAGCTGGTGAAAATTTCCTGTTGTTTAATGAATTTTCCAATCACTCATCTGATTGGGTGAGTGTTGAGAATATTGCTGACTTTGTTCACCGAGAGACCGTACTTTAAACCAGATTTTTGTGTACTGTACTTTAAATTAAATGTTTGTGTTCCATTTGTTCTGATCATACTCGTACAAGCACTTTTCTCTCACTCTTCAATATTAATAAATGCTTATCAGTGGAAGAACAGACTGGTATCAATTTGTAATTGCTTACAAGCGGTATAAAATGGACCCCTGAATAAGATAATAACTGATATTGGAAGGGTCACAGAATAAGTTAACAAAGTCAACTCTTTTATGTTTATAATAGCTGCTTGTTTAAGTATTTTTGGTGAACAAGTTAACACTGGTGTTAGAAGAGCCATATAATAAGTTGACAATTAGCGCTAAAAGGGCCGCACAACAAGTCAACATCACACTAGCTTCATATAAAAGAGTATCCTAGGTGAGTATAAATTTGCAGTACTTGCATGAGTGGACAAGCATATTTTAAAGAGATTTTTCAACTACTGCACTGAGACAGAAGGACCATCTGCAGTGCTTGCTTGAGTGGACAAGTGGATTTTAGAGATTTTTCAACTATTGCATTGGGATGGAAGGATCAACTGTAATGCTTGCCTGAGTGGACAAGTGTATTTTAAGAGATTTTTCAACTGTTGCATTTAGATAGAAGGACCATCTGAAGAGGTCTATGAACAAGCAGCCCAAAATGAGATCAGTGGCAACATCATGAAGATCCAAGAGGTAAAGAAATTCCCAGCCTGAAATTATACTCTCTGAACAGATAGAAAACATTGCCAAAATGATTTTCAAGGCAAGGTATGTTCATGAGAGACACAGACTCATGCTAGGTTCAAATCCATATGAATGAAATACTGTGATAAAATAAGATCAGATCTGTACTTGTTGATTAAGGATCCAAGGCAAATTTTTGAGAAGAATTGTATGCAATATTGTGTAATCTCAGGATTATACTCGACTTGACTTTATTCATGTGTCATTAGACATGTCTGAAAAAACGTGCTAACTGAGAATATATTGAAATTGGAGATTTTTCTCCTTCATTTCTCTAGAAATCTCAATTTTTTAAGTTTTTTTTCTCCAAAACTAAATTAAAACTTCTATAATGTCAGTAAGTTAAATTATATTTATTCTCATTTTCAAATGTATTTATCAAGAAGAATATAGCTTATAGGTATTTTCTTGAAAAAAAACGAAAAAGAAAGGGTTGGGGATACTATTAATTTAAAATAATATTTAAATTATTTTATATTAGTATTCCTCATCTCTGATGTCATCCAAATCAGGAAAAAGTGATAAGCTTGCGATGAGTTGTCAACCCTTAAAAATCTTTAAATGCTATTAACTGGTTTTAATTAAAGTTTCATCCTTGTTTATTTTTGGATATCCTCTTTATTTTTATAATGCTTATTTCTAAACTTTTTATGTCACTTTAATAATATTAGCATATTCATCAAGTCTGATACAAGTCAGGTCTCATGTAAGAAGATTAGTAATCAATAATACATTTACAGCAAGCTCATAATAAACTTAATGAATATCCCAATGTTAAAAGCTTATTTATTAAGCTTAAGAAAAATCCCATCAGAATTAGGGTCAGTGTAATGTTAACAGGCTCATCCAATCCCATGCAAGATCACTATCAAACTCATGTGTTATCTTGGTCAATGCTGACCATGGGGGGGTGGGGGTGGAGGGGCACAGGGGAGTGTATGTTGTTGTTGCTGTTGGGTTTAACACCATTTTTCAGCACAAGATAGGCTATACATGGCGGCCGGTATAATTGGTGGAGGAAGAACCCTGGAATACCCCGAGAAGAACCACCAATCCCCCAATAAACTACTGGAAGGTTTTCTCACGTACCCATGTTAGCCGAGCCTGAGACTCGAACTCACGCAGACAGAGGTGAGATGGCAGTGATCCGTAACAGTGAGTGCTTTAGATCACTCGGGGCCCCAGGAGTGTATGTGTTGTGAATGCAGTTACATTGTTCTAAACTTACCTTGTATATTTTATCATGCTAAGAAGGCCCTACACTCATGAAAAATTTATCCCAAGCCTTATACAGCATGACATCACCCCATGAATTGCCTTCCTGCCACCTTTCCTACAAAGATATATTCTCCAAAAGTGGAGAGCTTCAGGGGTCTGCATCAACCTGCCAGATCTTATGCCTCAAATATTAAGATATGGACTTATCTCTGTCTAAAATATAAAACTTTCAGTTAAAGGTAGTCTTACTGTAGCACACTTGGACAGGCTACTTTGCAATTTTTAGGCTGGAGTGAAGGGTCTATTCACCCAATTGTCTCTCAAAAGAAATGCCAGTTTTAGTGGTTTTAATGGCAGATTTATGAAGGCTACTCCATGTAGAATGATGCTCTTTTTCTACTTGCAACTCTGTTAACACTGTGCCCAGTGTTCCAATAGATAATGCTTTACCTTTCTTGCACACTACCCCCCCCCCCATTGTTTCTGCTGCACCTTTCTTCTATACTCTGTCTCAACCTCCTCCAGTGACAAATGGTGCACTTTGATACCATCGGAATGGGCTATTACGGTGCGCCAGACCAAGAAAACATAAGGCATATATGGGAGAGGCTTAGTGGATGGTACTTCTGTGTGTAGCTGTGCAGGCTGCTTACTGGCCACAAGGAATGTGGCTAATTCTGGCCCTTTATTTAGCAGCGATGGGATCCCAGGCCTATGCCATCTTCTTCAGACTGCAGTATGTCTGTACAAAAAATAAAACAGACCCAGAATAAAAACTCAGAAATTGCTCACTATACAGCCTTTACCAAGCAGTTGTCATATTCAGACTCTGATTGTGCAGGACAATGTAGATTTTGGCCTATCTGCAAGTACAAAGCAATGGTCATGCTCTTTGGTCAGGTTCTCCCACTTGGTCATGCTCTTTGGTCAGGTTCTCCCACTTGGTCATGCTCTTTGGTCAGGTTCTCCCACTTGGTCATGCTCTTTGGTCAGGTTCTCCCACTTCTTTGTGAGTGACTGCACGACAAAGTGGCTCTGTTCCACAACTGTTCTTCTGAGTATGACACAGGCTGCTCAGTTTGAATTGCACTGAATGTATATTGTCTTCTTGCACACCCTTGCAGACTACAAGAAGCTCAACAGGAGTTGGCCAGTCGAGTATGCCAGAGAAACCCTATGTGAAGATAACAAAGCACAAGCCATAGCTGTTGGCCAGGATCTGGTAACCAAAGCTGGTAGCTTGCAACTCCCCCATGCATCATATCTCATGTACATCAACCTTTGCCACACAGGGAGCAAAGGATGAACTGGTCAACCGGGACTGAAACACTGTGGCCAACTCGATCTTTGAGACCATGCTTCCAATGGTGACAATGCCTCTTTCTTCAACTGTGTGGATGATTAAAGTCTGTATTTCATAATTCTGTACTACCAGACTTGTGTGCAAGTGTCTTGCTTATAGCAATTTTGATACATGCAAATATTTATCTGGCAGAGCTATCATTCCAAATGGTTCAAACAAACCCTGCCCTTTCCCACTACAACGTCACTACAGCACATATTGCCTAACACTTCGACAATGGTGGACTGGCCCTTTGAGTAGGTTGTATGTACTGCTTCCATCATTCTTGCATTAGTGAACTGCTGGTAGTCAAACTGATGGTGTGTAGCTGAAGTGGTGTGCATACCTGTTCTACCAATCTCTAACTAGGTGACTAAGCTCTTAAAAATGTGCTATAATTTGGGTGACTTGAATTCTATCAAAAATGGTTTATTTTGTAAGACGCATGGATTAATGTATTATGGTGTATTGTGAATTGAATCGTTCTGAACTATTTTTACACTGGTATGTGACCTATATTTGACTTCTTGGATTCATCATATAAATGGATTTAAAAAGTCAAGCATTGTTGATTTTAGTGGATTTAATCAGAACAAATTGTAAGCTGTTCATTTATTTGTGATATATTCCACCCATAATATAAGTATATTTTACACAATTCTGTCATCCATCCATCCTCCTTCCCTCCCTCCAGCCATCCATCCGGCCAGCTGGCTTATTTATTTTCCAAAATGCAACTTACTGACGACAAGTCACCCCTTCAGATGGATTTGACTTGCAAAACGCACCCACCACTTGTACAATTCGACCACTGAAAAAAATATAGTTTTGCATGCTGTTCACGCCACCATCAACCTACAACAAAGCAGTTCAGGTTTGTAAAAGCCAGCGACAAAGTTTAGTAACTCATATTATTGTGCAGAAATTAAATTGGAAACAGACATATGGGAATACAGACATCATAACATCATGTTGAACATTTTAGAAATTAGGCAATTCTACATAGGAATGGAAGGGCCTGAAATAGTATGCTTGATTTGTATGCATTCAGTTGATATTTCTGTGTGATTTTTGAGAAATTTATGTGATTCTGGCATCTGCAATCTCTCAAAAGACCCTGATGTTCATTTATGTGGTTACCAAAATTTGTAAACATTTGCAGTAAAGTCATCTATATGTGTAATGCTGCAGCCTTACAGCCAGGCAGGCTAAAAATGAAAGATTTCATTATTTCCTAGTTCACCTTTCTGAAAGTCCCCGATATGCCTTGATGATTTATGCTGAGGTGGGCTCTGTGGATAATATCAAACATCTCTTCATAGCAGGGCACCAGATACTGCTTAACCATCTGCAAACAAAAAAGCTAATGAATGGAGAAAAGTTGAATATATTTTTAACAACTTTTTAAAGCCTAAAAATGGTTTAATCTTTTTAATACCTGGCATTGTGTTGAATAGTAAAATTTCAAAAAGTGCACTTTCAGAGAATTTTCCTCATTACCTTAATGCACTTAATAACCCTTCCCCCAGTTTGGTCAAGAAGCTTAATTAAGACTGCCATATTTACCAAATTTATAAATGTCTACATGGTTTACAATAACAAAAATGATTCAAGCTCAACATTTTCCCCTTGGCTACCAGTTATGCCTAATGAACCCCCAATCTACCAGTTAGGCTTAATGAGCCCGTTATTTACCAGTTAGGCTTAATGAATTATGACAAGATTCAATTTGTAAGACATGTCATTTTTTTGACTATATCTCACAATTTCAGCCTATTGTCTGAAATTAGGGATAAATAAATGAAAGAAACTGCAGACAGTTATGCAAAAGAATGCAGTACATATAAATGCTAATTAAAGATGCTGACATATTTACTCTATCAAGATCAGAGTATTGTATACAACTTACAGAATATAAAGCAAAACCAATGGAACATGACCCCCCTCTCTCTCTCTCTAAACTGTTTGAAGGCCCATGGGAAAGTACCTTGCAAGCTTGAGCTTATCTGAGCTGAATTTGAACTTTCCTAGGTATCAGGCAAGAGCAGTTGGAAAGTCCTGCCTAACTGCAAGTCCTCCACAAACTTTGATCAAGGTATGTTACTGCAGATGGTAGAGATCTTGGGTCATTGTAAATCATTTTTCTTCTGTCAGTCAAAATGTCATCTTCCCTTTTGACTCCAAAATCAACAGGGTTTTCTTCTGTGGTGAACTTGAGTTATTGTCCAGCAACATGTTTCATTTTCTAGTCACACTAAGTTTACCCTCTAAATGTATAATCTCAAAACCAAAACATTCTTTTTTTTTGTCCCATGTAATCATCATCATCAATCCCTTAACCTAAGAGGTCGATGGGGTACCACAGTTGACTTTACAACCAATTCTCTCCATCTTTCCCTGTTCTCTACTGCCCTTTGGGAATCTCTAAATCCCATGCCTGTCCACTCCTTAATGTTGTCTTCCCACCTCTTTTTCAGACTGCCTCTTCTTCTGCACCCTCGCACTGTGCCTTGCAAGATTGTTTATGCCAGTCCAGATGATCTTGAGACATGACCATACCACTTCAGTTTGCGCTCTTTTTACAGTGGTCAAGAGGTCTTCATAGGATCCGATGGCTCGTTGCATCCTCTTGTGGACTTCTTCGTTGGTTACATGGTTAATGTATGTGATGCCCAAGATCTTGTGGTAGCATCTCATTTCGAAGGTCTGAATCCTTCTTTGTTGATCTGATGTGAGCATCCATGCTTCACAAGCATACAGAAAGATGGATATGACAATCGAGTGCATCAGACTTATTTTGGAACCAAAAGCAATGTTGGTATCTTTCCATATTGGTCTCAACCTTGTTATTGCTGCTGTTGTCTGGGCAATCCTGCAAAGTAGTTCTGGTTTGGTGCCCTCATCTGTGATAATTGATCCCAAGTACTTGAAGCTTTTGACTCTTTCCAGCTTCTGTCCACTGACCTTTATTTCTGCACTGATGCCACTGGTGTTGTTTGTCATCAGTTTGTTTTTTCGGTGCTAATCTCCATACCGTATGCTGTGGAGGTTGTGTCGAGGTACTCAACCAAGTCAGCCAGTTCTTTTTCATCTCCTCCCATGTAAGCCATCTACAAAGTCTTAGGGATTGTACATGGTAGACAACTGGAGTTCTTGTGCAGAAATTAAATTGGTAACAAACAGATGGATAAACATCACAACATAATATGTTCCACCTTGTGGCAGGCATAAAAAATTATGAGGGTAGTGTTCCAGCTAAGCAACATCCTTGTGCCATTTGTGTTATTTAATGCAGATTATTATCTACTGGCCAAAACCCAAGTACAAATATATCTATTATATATTACAGAAATTGGATATAAACCAACACAATTTAAGGCCATTTCACAGTCTCACTGAGTTTTATTTTCACAGAATAACTAATTTCTTGTAATATGATTCTTTTTGACATTTTCTTTGGTGATACCTCTATTAAAATGATTAATATGTGATGCTAAAAATATAAAATTTAAAAAGACAATACCATGCAAACATCAAAGATTTTATAACAGTTGCAGTTTCATGAAACTGTAAATCAATGCAATACTAATCATAGCATTAAGTGTCACTTAATGGAGGCAGTGACTCAGTGGTTAGCATGCTGGACTTGTGACCTAGAAGGTATAGGCATGAATCCTAAATTGGATCATAAAGAAGGTATTGCCTGATAGGATGTGTAGGTGTTCCTCCTATCTTGCTGGGGTGGTCTAGAGTCACCCCTGGTCCCTGACCAGTTTTGCTAGTTTTGTAATCAGAGTCAACTGGTCTTGTCGAATCATTTATTTTTCAACTGATCACCTCTTTAGTAGCAACATTATTTGGAAAGATAGATAAAAATTTATTGGATATACCAATTAGTTACTCTACAGCCAAAAGAGATTAACATTTCAGTTTGAATAGGAGTCAAAGGATTTCTAACCCACTATTGTATAGGTCTGGGTTATATATGATAGTGTTTCCTTTGCAAGGCACTTTACTCCAATTGCTTCTGTACTAAATAACTTATGCTGTGTCCTAAAATACCAAAGCAATAATTTCAGTAAGTAATGAGAGCTTGCTGAAAGCAATCAATAAAGGTCAGTCCAAATTATGATTTGTATCATTTAATGTTCATGATGATCCAGTTTCAATTATGCTGGAACTTAAAATTTAAGAAAGGAAATCTCCAACCACCACCATCACATGCACACAAAATGGGGAGAGAAATGTTTTAAAATATAATAAACAAAGGTTGTGGTCTAAAACATAACATTTGCACCCATCTATATGGTTAATTTGGGTGCAATATTGAAGATAATACCATGAATCATACAACAGACCATGTTTAACTCCAAAACAAACAGATTAAAAAAATCTCATAAAATTTACTCAAATTTTGCATAATATTCGGGTTTTCACAGAATTTATAAAGTGCATGCATAGTAACCGAGATCTTAAAGAGTTTGCACCTGTTGCCACATGGAAACAGTTTTTGACTGGCATATAAACCAATTAACATTTATTATACTACTAAAATTACTACATAAAATCAAGCAGAACAACTTGATAACTGCCTGCGTTCATTGCTCGACAAACATGCCCCAGCAACCAAGTGCAGAGTAGCAATTCAGAAGTGTTCTCCGTGGTATAGCAGTGTTAGGGACCAGCTTCGCACTGCTAAAAGAGACCGCCGTAAAGCTGAGAGGCTTTGGCTTTCCACCAGACTCACTATTCATAAGCAGATCTATGATGCCGCTAAGAAGAATGTCACAAACATAGTCCATGCAGCGAAATCAGCCCACTACAGTACTAAGATCACGGAAAGTTCCAGCTGCAAAGAGCTATCTGAGATTACTAACAAGCTAATGTCAAGGAACAAATGTACACCACTTCCAGCTGCCTTCTCTCTAGTCGACCTTCCGGACCTGTTTGCAGATTTCTTCCGTGACAAAGTACAAACCATCAGAGATAAACCTGACAACACAATTTCAGTTGACTCGTCATCACCATACAGTTGCGATACAGAATTTCAGCGGCAACTGTTAGCAGCATTTGAACCTGTCTCTATGGATTTAGTATGTACAATCGTGATGAAGAGTGCACCAAAGTCATGTGAACTTGATCCGATTCTGACGTTACTGCTGCTGCAGTGCTTGGATCCAATATTGCCTTCACTAACTGATGTTATTAATACCTCTCTCTCATCTGGGAAATTCCCATCATTTTACAAAACTGCCATTGTAAAACCTCTGCTGAAGAAACCAACACTCGACCATAATGATTTAAAGAACTACCGCCCAGTTTCTAATCTGCCATTCATGTCAAAAATCTTAGAAAAAGTTGTTCTATCCCAACTTGTATCTCATCTGAATTCAAACAGTCTTTTTAGCAATGTACAGTCTGTATATCGCCCTTGCCACACTACTGAAACTACTCTTCTGAAAGTAGCCGTGTGACTCTCTTCTGCTTTGATGGCGGAAAGATTACAGTCCTCACTCTCCTTGACTTGTCTGCAGCATTTGACACTATAGACCATGATATATTACTTCACCGTCTCCAGCATGTATTTGGCATTCATGATACGGCCTTACTATGGTTTAAGTCCTACTTGGTCAACAGGACACAAATTGTGTCCACAAATGGAAAACACTCCAGCCCAGTTGATCTATGCTGTGGTGTTCTACAGGGGTCTGTTCTTGGACCTGTTCTCTTCATTATATACACTCAGCCACTCTCAAGTGTCATAGATCATCATCCAGTGTTTCACCAATTGTATGCTGATGACACCCAAATATACAAATCTAGCCATCCAGCTGACGTTGAAGCTACCATCCAAGGTGTAGAGAGGTGCATTTCCAATGTGAAATCATGGATGACATGTAACAAGCTGCAGATGAATGATGATAAAACTGAAGCCATCCTGATTACAACACAAAGACTTTCTCATTCACATCCTTTACCTCAGACAATAAATATCAGTAACACCAACATTAAATTCACACAGTCAGTACGAAACCTCGGTGTCACTCTCGACAGTACTCTCTCGTTGCACCAACATGTCATGAACATATGCAAGGCTGCATATCTTGAGCTGAGACAAATCAGCTCCATTCACAAGTATCTTTCAGTTGATGCCACTAAAACACTTGTGTGTTCCTTAGTACTTTCAAAACTGGACTATTGTAACTCAATTCTGTCTGGTTCGTCTCAATATCTACTTCAGAAACTTCAAAAAGTTCAAAATACAGCTGCTTGAATCATCCTTAGAGTACCACGATCAGAGCACGCCTCTCCCCTGCTCTGTACCCTACACTGGCTATCCATACGATCCAGAATTAAACACAAAATTTGTTCTCTGTGCTACGTTTCACTGACGGGCTCCAGTCCAACATACCTATCCGACCTCACCCATGTGTGTACACCAGCAAGATACTTACGCTCCTCTTCTGACGCTCGTATTCTCATTATTCCCACTATGAAGATGAAATCATATGGACAACGCTCATTTGCATACCAGGGCCCAGCAACGTGGAACGAATTGCCCACTGCACTTAGACACAAAGACACAGTGATCTCATTCAAGAGCGCTCTGAAAACTCACCTATTTCAACTGCAAGAACAAACTTAAAGACCTAATAATGTATCCTTGCCTTAAATATTTACAGCATATTTTCTGTTTCTACTTTCGTGGTATTTGTTTTTAATTTTGTAATCATATCATTATATATGTTTTTTAAGTGTTGTCAAATGTTGTAAAGCGCTTAGAGCTTCTAAAGATTAGGCGCTATACAAAGTCCTCATTATTATTATTATTAAGTAGTGATTATGTGGTAGCTCGTATGAACAGCATCTGTTACACATCCTCTATATATTTCTAGAGAGGTCAACACCAAAATGAATATTTTGATGAAAGGTCTAACTGCCAGGTCACTTTGGTTGAGCAATGGACTAAACAATTACCAGTATTTACTGTAAAATCAGAAATACTTGCGGTAGATTTAATTACATGCATTGCATGAGTAACACAAAAGTAACAAAATTCAATTAATCAATATGAAAATACCAAGTGTTAAGGTAAATAGTGTCAGATCTGGAAAGTCTCAGGTTTTTTATGGCACACTCCAGTTTATATTAACAACAAAACTGAATATTTATTCCAAACTTATGAAATTTAATCCCAACAAATATTTCTGGTTCTGTAATACATGTATCGTCTCACACACAATTTTGATGCAGCATCATAAAGTCAGTTCTCGAAAAAATGCATCACTCAATGATGTCACAATAAAATTTGTTTACACTGATCAACATAGAGTCACAATGCCAGAAAACTGTCAAAATTTTTATCATGATCAGCTGTGAAATGAAAGATACATACCATGAACACAGCTCCATTTCACCAATTCCCTTTTGCTAGTCAACAAGTCCTCAAACAAATACATAAATATACAGTATATTGACTTTATTTTAACTTAGCCTTTTTAATTTATATATTAAAAGAACGTTATGTCAAGAAACAGTAAGCAGCTTCTTTTGTTTCAATTCTGCAGGCCGAGCTTCAAAATTGGCAACTTTTTGAAATCTATTTATTCTACCATTTCTATATAATAAAGTGAATTGTGGGAATTAAAACATGGTATAACTACATATCTGAATCTCAGATTTCGTGCATTCGTTTAAAAATAAATCTTCAGACAAACTTACTCCCGTTTTCTTGTCGCGTTTCTCTTGTATTAGTGTTAAATCTCCAGATTCCCCGCCAGGCAGCTTCAATAATTTGTAGTTTTTACCACGAATATTGTACCTAAAATGAGGGTCGGGCTCTTTATCGGGATCTAATAAACAACGAATAATCCGCTTTTCTTCTCTTTGGATACAACGCCCGATGTTGACTGTCTGCGGTATTTCTTCTCGACGTATTTCAAAAAGTCTTTCCTCATGGCATCCATTTTCAAGTTTTCAATCGTCTGTAGTTCAGGTAGAGATTTCGGATTTTGAAGACTAAAAATCGTTTATTTAACAGTCGTTTGGATTAAAACACTTTAAAAGCAATAATAAAAATAAAATAAAAAATCAAAATAGTTTTCTAAATGAACTAATTATAATTTTGTTCGCAGTTTATCGTTGACTTCCCCTTTATGAAAAAAACTCCTCCATTTAGACTGCGTCGCAATATTTTGCCAGCAAATTTCTTTGATTGATTACACAATACAATACCAGTCAAAAGCTACTAATATAATGTTCCATAACTAATCCAGAATAAGCCACAAACATTCGATAATTCCGGAATGCGGCTTCAGTTCGTGGATTATGTAATAAATACTACAATGGCTATTGACCGTGGAGATTTGTGCAAGTATAATGATATATTTTCTTACATCTATCAAGAAAAATACATTTTGATGGTAATGTATGAACTTTGCAAGCAAATAATTACACGAATAGATTGTTACCAAAAAATGAAACGCTACGATTTAGCAGCATTACTTCCGTTTTCAAGCGCAAGTTCAATGCATCTATAAATAATCTCTTGACAACGTTACGTACATTTTTTTGAACAATACCCTAACCACATATTATGTACATTCTCGCATTATGATCATACCTCCTCACCTTTATCAAAATCCTTTTGGAAAAGCTTTCTTATTTCCTAGTGCGACAGTCTGCTAAAATAAAATTAAAAACAAAACAGAAACAAGTATTGTCGATAATGCTAAAGCAAGTATTTATCAGGACGGTCCAATAAATGCGGAAATTCTAGCCTTAAATACCGATTTAAACAAACAAACAAACAAACAAACAGAAAACAAGAACAAACAAACAAACAAACAAAAAACAAACAAAAACGCTCATTATGATATACATAAATACATAAAAAGAAGGTACCCATTAAGGTCTATACTCATTAACTGGCCCACAACAAATTGTGAAGGATCATTTTACCATTACGAATAACCAGCAATACATTGTTTTCAATGCAAGACAAAAAAGATATAACTGAAAATCTAAGCAGAAGATAAACCAATTCATTTTGCCAATACAGTAAACAACAATCCTATCTGTGAACAATAAATTTTGGCGGTAGTTCTGTGTCCTCGGTATGATTTATCAGGTGCTAAATTGTAATTTGTTGGTAGCCCCTGAGTATAAATCCGCTCCAAGATTATAAATACATAAATTGACCAATAGCAAGATGTTGCCCGCCTTCTAACTCCCCTGGTTCTTACAACTATCGAACGAGTGGGTCTAAAGGCGGTGGTTGAAAATCGTTTTGATAACAGTAATGATAACAGTAATGATAACAGTAATGATAACAGTCTTCTGTCGAATTGCTTCAGCAGGTTTTATTTCAGTCGTGCGTGTTGTTTTCATTATTAGTGCTTCTATGACTGACGTAAGTCGTGCTTCCCATTCGCGTAATTGTCCTGCAATCCGATACTTCATTAAGATTCGTATGCGTACTGATGCCCGAATAACCGATCTGAAAGTGAATCGTTCCACAATGAATTGATCACAATGTATATATTTACATGTCCAGCACCAATCCTTATGTTTAGTTAAAAGAACAGCAACGGCTCCAAGAAAATTATTTTATCCGTGTCTACTTGTAACAGCCATGACTATGTTAGCTGTCCGCGTGTGTGAATACATTTAAGTGCATCTGCGACACCTGCTGAATCTTTAGATGTCAACGGCTCCGCTCCTTTGTATCTACTGACAACAAAAACAATCGTATTTGTATGTTCGTCCTCGTACACGATCAGGTGGAAGAAATAAAAGATCCGCCTGATAACTTCATAGGGTGGTCTCACATCAGACCATTCTCGGGAAATCTCCCATGCCGCGAGTGGGTGAATTATCCTCAGCTCTTGTTTGGCAAACCACTCTCGAGCGGCCCCGTGGGTGAACTTAACGCTCTCGTTAACTTTTCAACGACAGCTTCACTTTTCCATTACCGTGAGGATTGTAGATGATATTATCAACGTTTGTTATAACAATGTGATTTACCTCCAATGAGTGGTCCTTGTCCACCAAATGCAATCTATCTTCATACCTCCCTTGGTGGTCCATCTGGCAATACTCTTTCCCAGTGTAGGATTGATCGCGTTCAAGTCATTGATGAAATCTATATTAGCATGTTGACGTGCACGGACATCATTTAATACCTTATAAGCAAGATCATGTGGGTAAGATGCAACATCGATGAAGTTTATAGGTGCCTCTCCGGGCTTCAGTTTGTTGTTAGAATAAGGTCACATATACACCGTGTTCAAGACCTACAGTAATTGTATCCAAGAATGTGCTTTTCAAGAGGCTATTTGCTCCACAGTGCTCATGGTAGCTTCATTAACTCAGTAGCGACATCACCGACGACATTTCTTAAACGAAAGGTTGCGTTTAACAGTGGATCTGGGCCGTCCGCACACAAACGCTAACTTCTTTGATCCACACTGAACACAAGTTCCATTGATTGTGACTCTAACATTAGGCCTACTTGCCTGAACCCGCGTTGGATCTGCAATACCATTTTTTATGTGGCATCGCAAACAATATGAAAACACGATTGTGTTATACAATAATACATATTTAACATGAAAACAAGAGAAAGGAAAAGCTTCGCTTTTACCGTCATTGCCTTCTCTGTTCAGACAAACCCCAGACCACCAAAGCACGGTGACATATTTCCAAACTCTCGTACGTTGATCATCAGTCCGACTCGGTCAAGGATTTTGAAATGGTTAATATTGCATATGCTATACATAACTGCGACGTCAGCGAACGATCAACCGTGTTATGGTGTACTGATGATGTATTCTGTAAACATGCACCAAGCATCATTTATAATCTCGTTGATCTTTTACGGTAGCGCTTCAGTCGTTGCCAAGAAGCAAATCTACCACGGTTGATTTCTTTTTCACAGTCGAAGAAGCTCCTACCATTGACGACTTTTGATCCTAGTGTGGATAATGCTATCGTGTATGATGATGCAATGCTTGAACACCATAACAATCCTGCGAGAATATTTTCCCGAGACTGGCACAAATACGAAATGATTGCGAGGTCACATCGATG
This sequence comes from Megalonaias nervosa, assembly GCA_016617855.1. NCBI lineage: Eukaryota > Metazoa > Mollusca > Bivalvia > Unionida > Unionidae > Megalonaias > Megalonaias nervosa. The sequence continues at coordinate 235,445 of JAECUM010092971.1, read as the reverse complement.
CTTTCTCGAATAAAAGTAACTGGAACTATCCCTGCGTGGTTGATCAGAACGCAATTTAATCAGCTTCATGCAGCCAAATGCAAGAACACATAGGTGACATAAAAGATATCCAAGTCAGAGGTGGCACAAATGCAAAAGACGGGTGGAATATTTCAATTACTCGAGGACATTCCAGCACTGTTAGCGGCTGAGGCTTCTTCGGTTGCAAAAACGACTGTGGCATGGGCTGTAGGAACTGCATCTATGTGGCCCTGGAAAAAAAAAACGAACAGGGGACTGATAGCGTGTCGAGAAAAATGAAAGGTCCTTGATTTATCTCCTTGGCCTCAAGAGCAGGCTGGGTGGGAGTAGTTGGGTGGTAGGTAATGTCTTCGGTTACAGCCTCGACGCTGACCCGTCCATTGGCCAATTTTAGTTTAATCGTTAGCAATGTCCGTCAAGCATTTCCAAGGTCTCTTTATACTAAATTAACTTGTATCGATGATTCCCAGAACAAGGGAAACTGGCATGATCAACCTGGATTTAACAACAGAGCATGGATTCATTGGGTAGTATAAGTGGTGACACCCAAACATCTTTCATATTTTGACTCGTATGGGCGTGCACCTCCACTTGAAGTTAATTATTTAAACGGTGACTTTGTCACTAGATGTCAAGCGCTGTTTTATTCAACGCTACCGTTGCATACAATTATATGGACGACAAAATATGCGGACAACTTGTTGCTAAAGTGTTGTATATACTTGAGTGTTCACTAACCCCGCAAACGCTTATTGACTTTACCTTGTCACTTATAAAGTACGCTCAATAGTATACAAAATGCTTATTGTACGGACGGTTAAACGCCCGACGACAACGCCCTGATATTAATCTGACCAGATCTGCCACCAAAGTGGATTTGAGTCATTTTACCAGCCGGGTTGTTGTTGACGTCGACGGCAAGCTTGTCATTTGTGAGGATCAAACTGGAAACTTAAAGTGTCTAAGGCGAACAATCAAGATACTGATTTCAAGCTGTAAGTCGCTATTGCAAAGAACCGGGCTGAAAACAATTAAATCGGGGGAAAGCAGAGATGTTGATACGTCTGTTTCCTCTATCAAGGACTACGATGACTCATATATTAAATCAAAAGTTAAAAAATCTGGTGATTGAATGAGTGGAGTCCTTGTTATAAACGGAAACCAAAATTCAACTGATGCAAGAGTCAATAGATGACATTGATACTGCAATGAAACAATATGTGGCTATAAAATCAGCGACATCAAGGTAACGCTAAATTGCCGGTATTTGTAACGATGAGTGAGCCACACAAACCACGAGTTCACGTATTTGGTTTATCAGATGTAAATATTAATGGGTTTTATCCCCGTGGTGTGTTAAGACTTGCTGCTGATTGATCTGAGTGTTATTTCTTCGTAGTGTTTAGGTTTGCTATCACATGGAAGTCTTTTAGTATTCGATTAGTAGCACAAAGACAGTAATCGAAAGAAGATCCTGTGTTATGTATATCTATATTATGCGTATTATTATTATTATTATCATTATTATTAAGGGTTATTTAGTTAATAATATTTTAAATACTCATTTTCTTTATAATCGTAAGTTCGCACCTTAAAGATGAGTCATTCTTATGATAATGGTGCGCAGATTCATTCATAAATTCCAAGGTTGAGTTGTACTCTTGTTCAAGTAAACATCACGTGACCTAATCTCAGGACACGAATTCTTGAAAGGCCAAGCTGACCTAATTCTTGATTGGTCAGTGTTAAAACAGCTGATCTTGTTTACAGTTCGGATGATTGCAGAATTAATGTATGACGCTTTCTGTATTGCATCTTATTAAACTGTACAAGAAATGTTACTATTAAATTAGGTATTCTTAGTATTATTATTATTATTGGTAGAATTTAGTTGTGTTTGGCTTGAGGGGATTGATATATTCAATACAATCATTCACTGGATTTACAAAGTGCCCGAAATGTTCAAAGTATTCAAGTGACCCCATCCCACCTCTATAAATTACTACTCCGACAAACATCCTAGGCATAACTTTTTGTCTCGCAGAAATAGTCGATAGTTCTAAATGAGCAACAGCTGATACTGTTTTATACAATGAAGCAGACGATCTTCATAATGTGGATGGATTTACATGTGGGGCCCAGCAGTGGGCCCATTATTAATAATTTACTAGTGTCTTTTAAGCACTTTAAAATAAAAATGCAGCATTTCGTCGGCGGGCACACGGTTTATTTCAGGCAAATTATATATTTTGAGTTCTGGTACTAAGTTTGAAGAGGTGGTCACAAAATTTGAGTGCATATAAACAGAAATTATCTAAATGGCCTGATAGATCTACGGGTAACGATTCGATTTATTCGCTTTCGTTTTAACACCATTTATAAAGAAGTAATAGCAATTTGCACCAGGGGCTTTTTTTTTTTTTTTACCCTCGCTGGCATCATTGATATAACTTGTGTGTAGCCCACGTACATTTTATATGCATTAGTTTGTGTCAAAAGTATGTATACATAATCATTACTTGAAAACTTAAAGGTATAATTTACCCATGAACTTTCCCAATTTTCAAGCATCTAATGGGAAAATTAGGTTCGATTTTTTACGCCAATTTTCGGTTTACTCAATAACCTTAGGAATGCATCTATGGCGTAAACTGAGCGCCATCTATATTTTATATCTATCACTGAGGTCCCCTCACCCCAAATCCTTTGGATCATATGACCAAGCCGAAATTACTGACCAGACTCGCATCAAAATACGTGATTTATTCTTTTTTTTTTTTTTTTTTGTACCGTACTCTGTGAACGATCTTGCTACCTAGAATAACGAATATGAGGAGGAGGAGAGGGGGGAGATAAACAATAATAATAAAATACCCACTCACCCCGCAAAGGAACAATTCTTGCTTTGCAATCTCAGTACAACTATATTGGCAAACTGGCATGTACCTTTAAAACTTATTTATTTATTTATTTAATTATGTATGTATTTATACCTTCTAATAGACTGATCAAGTATAAATCATTGTAGTCTCATCAAAATCGGATAATCAATAGATATAGATACTCAAATAAATATAGATATATAACATCATCAAGAACACGGTTTCAGTGTAAGTGGATTTATTGATGCCCTCCTTCTGTGTGTCTGTCTGTCTGTGTCTTCTGCCCGTAAAAAAGCTCATTTGAAATGACTGTCTGGAAATTTACCAAACTTGCTTCACGAGTTCTTCGTACTGCAAACGTGCACCAAGTGTATAGGTTGGTCGCTATACCCATGCATTTTGACTCATTTGTCTTCATCAGAGGATTCTGAATGTAAACAACTGGAAGGTGACTTTACGTTTTAATAGTAGCAATACATAATCCCTCACTATTGCGTAGGTATTTTTTGTGCTAATAAAAACCTCGTCTACTTGATGTTAAAAGATCCTTCCACAAACTGGAGAATTGTCAGTAAAGATTGTCAACTTACGCACCTCGTGTGCCAATGTGCAGAACAGTCATATTTTTGAACGATGCCATGTTAATGGACGTGTGTCGACTTTGTGACCAAAGAAAAATTGCTTGTTGCTAGTGCTTCACCGCATCAGGGTCTTATTAAAAAGGAAGATATCTCCGTGTTACATTTGTCCTCTCCATATTCACCATACATATTTCCGTGTTACATTTTTCTTCTCCATATTCATCCTACATATATCCGTGTTACATTTGTCCTCCCTAAATGTACCATACATATCTCCGTGTTACATTTGTCCTCTCTATATTCATCCTACATATCTCCATATTACATATGACCTCTCTATATTCATCCTATATATCCGTGTTACATTTGTCCTCTCCATCTTCACCGTACATATTTCCGTCTTACAGTTGTCCTCTCTATATTCATCCTACATATATCCGTGTTACATTTGTCCTCTCCATATTCATTCTACATATCTCCGTGTTACGTATGCCCCCTTTATATTCATCCTACGTATGTGTTACATTTTTCCTCTCCATATTCATCCTACATATCTCCTTGTTACATTTGTCCTCTATATTCATCCTACATATATCCGTGTTACGTTTGTCCTCTCCATATTCATTCTACATATATCAGTGTTGCATTTGTCCTCTCCATATTCATCGTATATCCTGGTACCCCATGCTCCCTTTCAGAAAATGCGTTCTTCAAGAGGCCTCTAGGTTACCAAGCTGTATCCCATCCCCTGGGGTTTAGAGTACATTGATATTTATTACAAATTACAACCAGTTACTGATATGCAAGTCTCTGTGCAAAAAAAATGCAACACATGCCCTTCCCTAACATACGAAAATATACATATTCTTTGTTCTTAATTGTTTTTCATCTTGATATATTGATCATTGTTCTTGTGACTCACGTCATATTGTTATTGTCTGTATATTGTGTGTGTGTGTGTGTGTGTGTGTGTGTGTGTTGTTTATCCAAGGGTCTCAATGCAAGATGGATACGATAGCTCTTCATGACAGAGAGGAATCCCATGTCCCAAGAGTTTGTGGGACCAGTCTCTTTGGAGACAAGTGTGGCCCATCCAGAAGGAGGGATTGGATATCAGAAGTAGTTCACCCACTCCCAAAGGGAGTAGAAGCCGAACTAAGACGGGTGAGGCCTCTCTAAAAGGTGGGACTGGACAACTGAAGAGTATATGACCTCTACCTGGACGGGAGAAGCCAAACACACCTTACATTCAGAGTAGCGTGTTGCTTTCTCCCACAAAGCACCACATGACTCATACCCTGGGTTGTGTGTCGCATCTTCCCATGAGGGAGGATCTGACACTGCACCAAACTCCCCAGGAGTAGCGTGCTGTTTCCTTGGGAGGAGTAGCACTGCACCCTCCATACTGATTACTTGGACTAACAATGTTCTGAGACATGTTGTGTCGCCTCACCAGTTAATGGACAGTGACTAGTCCAGTCACCAGCCATTGACCAGTAAATGGTCACTGGCCAGTCCATCCAGGTGACCAGGCAATGCCTGATCAGCCACTGATCAGTTCAGCTCATTTTAGTCGCCGGTCAGCTTTTACCGGTCGCTATCCACCAGTCATCTTGTACTGGTCGACACCTAGTCGCTGTCGGGTACAGACTAGTGAGGGGAACTGGATCGATATCCTTCCATTATCTGTATGAATTCTTACGGGATGTGGTTCCTTCCACCGTAAGGGAATTGGTCACATGGACTACAGGACCCATACTAGAGGTGATATAGTGGCTCATGTGCTGTGATCACCTCCTCGTCAGGTGGTATTGTCCAGGAATGCTGAAGGGTTAGCATCATCTTATAACATCCAGGAAAGAAAGGCAGTCTCATCTTCCGCTGGAACTTCCAATACACACAGAGCCGCCACTCAAATCAATAAGTTATGGGCAGCGACGATGAATACTCCTATGTCACCTCCACCCTTTGTGGGAAATGACGCCCCAAATGAGTAGGTGGGTATGCATTACCATCAAAACCATTAAAGCTACTGAACAGAAGTTTGGCTTTTAGTCACCATAGCTTCTTATGCAGACCCTTTCTCAGCTAGTTTGGCTTTTAGTCACCATAGCTTCTTATGCGGACCCTTTCTCAGCTAGTTCAAGCAGTAAGCTTAGCGAGGCCTTGGTGAATAGGGTGTGGAAGCAATTAGTGTCTGCTTTGTTATCTTGAGTTACGAAAGAATTACGTTACTCAGATTTACTGTGCGAAAGTACATTTTAAATTCATGCTTAGTGAACTACAACAGAATTATGTTACTTATATTTACTGTGCGATAAAAAGGGGACCGAATGCGTGACTTTTCCCCTTTTTTTCTAAAAAAACCAAAACAATTGAAATTTCAACTATCTTTGTTATTCTTTTATAAACAAATATATCCAACAATAAACAGACGCATAAACAAATGAATACACAAACAATTAGAAAGATATAATGATTTTCAATTTTCATGGGCTGAAACCAAACAATTGGCTATCGTTCAAGTAACCCCCCCCCCCCCAACAAAAACAACACACACAAAAAAAATAATCGTTAATATTTAATTTCATATTTCTAAAAGCATTTCAAGATTACTCGGTATTGACAATCGACTCATAATCATGTTCCGTTAGGCACATGTTTCATTTTACAACACTGAAGATGAAACGTCTTTGAATAGTTCTTGCTTTCATTTAGTATCATCCTACGTCCACCATCTGCACCACAAATACAATATTTGACCGTACTAATTAAAACTTTTGTCAGCTGTTTTTGCACAAGTACTTATTTTCGCGAAAACTATTTGTACATAAAAAGTTCTGGTATAATACACATGCTATGAAATTTTAATTCCGTATTTGAAATTGTATCCTGAAGATCCTTGTCCGAAAATGCTCTTTCAAGATGTCAATCTTGGGGACATCATACAAAACGATTTTTTAAATCGCAATATTGTCTGTTTGTCAAAAATGACCGCATTTCTATTTGATAGCAATATGCAAGATTGCGGTTCAACTTCACTATTCCGTCTTTCGATATAAGCAAGGGAACTTCCCGGTTTATTTTGTCTTTCGTGATTTAGGGGCACATAATTTCAAGTATAATCTGTATCATTTCGATGAAGAAAATATCCTTATGGACGCTTAAATCATATTTTATCTTGAATATATGACATGACTGATTCCGACAAAGGTTTGTTATACAGATTAGTTTTGCATGGATCAAGTCCCTCCCAACATGGAAAATTCCATACACAGCATACAATGAATAGTGTGCTCAGTGAAGAATATACTTAACATACATCTGACTTTCTTCTTGAATTCCTGTGCATTTGCTGCAGACAAAAGAGATAGCAGAGCCTTGTTTCATTACATGAACGAACTCGGTTTGAGAAATCCATAAAACATAACAAAAATGAATTGTATAAACCCTAGGATTCCTTAGTGCAGTAATATACAATAAACAGTGACGGACACAAAGCATTATGGTGAAATACCGAGGAGACATTAGTTAATTTCTTCTTAACATGATACAATTTACTGAATAACCGGAAGAATCATTAGCAAAGACGTTATATTTTTAACATTAAGAAGGAAAAGTGGAATTTATTACTGTATTGATTTATTCGGCTTTATTACTCTTACACCAACTGATAATCATATCAATACGGATAAAAAGTTACAATTTTGTAAACATTGAATATAATCAACAAAACTTTTTAATGAATGGATTATATAAGCTATACTAACGTATAGTCTTTAGTCTTTCCTTGACCAATTGATACTAGCTATCATTCAATTGATAAAGTAAAAAGGTTTCAATTCGATTTGACAGTAAGCTTTAAAATAGTTTTCTCTACATTTTCAGTCACGATTTAAAAAAAAAAAAACATTGAGCAAAATATATTGTAACCGTCATTGTGAACGAAATATGGGTACCCAAAAATGATTGTATCATACCTGTATTACAAACTGTGTTGACCATTTACAAAAGAATGTGCCTGCTCGAGATTTCTTGTTTAATAGCAAGACATGTTACGAAGCCATACAAGATCACAAACAATACATAATTGGGTCCGAAAATGACATTGTTTTATGAAGTCTTACAAGATCAAGGGTAAGGCCGACTTTGTTGTGGGCTGATTCCGTCATGGGCCGAGTATGTTATGGGGAAATTTCTTAATTAAATTTGAATAGGCCGACTCAGCTATGGACCGACTCATAGGCCGAGATCTCCTGTTACCTCTAAAAGGATATGGGATCATTTTTCTCAATACATAAGTAAATGAAACAACTTTTTTGCCTGCTCTATTTGAGACAATATCTGGGTTTTAATTCACGAGGGAAGTGGAAATTCTCTAAGGCTGCATTTACGTATTTTCTTTTTAGTTCTTTCGTAAATTTAAAATAAATTGGAAAATGAACATTCAAAATGTCTTAAACAGAAACAGAAACACTACTTTAAAGGACGACTTCATCATGTTCATCTTAATCAATCAATCCATTGTGCCCGTTGCTAAAGCACATGATGCAATCATATATATCGATTTTGAGTCAAGTCCAAGAATCTGGACTGTGTACAAAGCAGTTTTACTGTACAGTTTAAATAGAACTCTTACTAGTCATGGGAAAGTACTGGGTAGTAACTAGTTGCTTTGTCTGGAAGCTATATTGGGGCCCATTAGGAAAGTGTAGTGGGACACGGAAGCTGTATCCAGACCCATTAGGAAACTATAATAGGGCCTGGAAGCTACATCGGGACCCGTTAGGAAAGTAATGGGGCTCAGAAACTGTATCAGGGTCCATTTAGAAAAGTGTAATGGGGCTCAGAAATTCGATCAGGTCCCATTAGGATAGTTTTAATGGCCTTGAAAGCTATATTGGGACCCATTAAGCAAGTGTAGTGAGGTCTCGAAGCTATATCAGGGCCCAGTGTAGTGGGGGTATGGAATCTGTATCGGCCTATAAGGATAGTGTAGTGGGGTATGGAAGCTATGTTAGGGCCCATAAGGATAGTGAAGTGAGATATGGAAGTTAGATCAAGGCCCATAAGGAAAGTGTAGTGGGGTATGGAGGCTGTATCAGGGCTTGTAAGGAAAGTGTAGTGGGGCTTGGAAGCTGTATCAGGGCCCATAAGGAAAGTAAAATGGGGCTCAAGCTGTATCAGGGCCCTTTAGGACCAATCTTGTGGATGTAGGGCCAAACCCATGGATGTATTGGGGATGAACATTTTTTTTCAAAAAGCCTGGCTGCCCCAGTTCAAATTAAACTATACCTCAGCTTTTCTTCAATAAAGAAATATTTAAAATAATTATTCATATAGAGACCTTTGGTTTAGCCCGTAATGAATAGTATAAAAATCTTTCATATGTGTAATTTGAACTTTAACTCATTAAGCCTTGGAGATTTCTCTCATTTTCACCTGAAATGGTAGTAAGAAAGGCATTTTTGTGGTTACTTCCAAATACATCTGCTTCCAAAAGAGTTTCTTTTAGCCAGATGCCTAGCTGTGTTAAAGATGTTTTGGATTGGCTATTTCACTTGCGCATGTGCAGAAGGGTAAAAAAATTTAACTTTTTTTGTTTTTGTTTAATGAACCAATCATTTCATGTCCTGGTCACTTTTTAACCCAAACCTCAAACTTATTACTTTTTGCAAAGGTTCACCTGTCCATGTGCAGTTCAGACCAGTCTGCTTTAGATCTCAGACCAAAAGGTCTACAATCCATAAACAAAATCCAGTTCTGACAAATGGACTGGCGAATGTGTGTGTGTGATTTGGATTTTTAACGAAGCTTTAACAATTTTTCAGTCATATCGCTACGATGTCTGCAGTGAGGCAGTTTATAGTGATGTCTAGCAATGGGGCATCATGCCGCAGACATGTAGCATGATGTCTCACCCAGTCACATTATCCTGACACCAGGCCGACCAGTCCTAGCACTAACCTCTCAATGCTGAGCGCCAAGCGAGGTAACTGTTAGTACCATTTATGTAAGACTTTGGTATGACTCGGCCGGGGATCGAACCCACGACCTCCGCATCCCAGGCGGACGCTCTAACCACTAGGCCACCTGAGCGGTGCGATTTTGTTGTAAACAAATAATTTTCCCTCTGTATTTGTAATGCAAGTAGAAAGTCCAGATTATACAGTATCATTCTGGAGCTACATCTGTCTCCTTTTCTGCAATACCACCTATTTTGGTGCATCGTAAACGATCTTGACGGTAGAGAGGTCAGAAGTAGGGTGCAACCTCATAACGTGCAAACATGACATATGGGGTTAATGAGTTGACAGAAGAGGTTAAAATATACTATATATTAACAAAAAGGCCAAGAATATTAAATACTGAATTTATTTAGTCATATAGAAAAGAAATCTTGATTGATGGTCTTCATCAATTTTACTTTCAAAGTAAAACAAGTTACCTTGAAAGACAGAAAGATCAACATTTCTGTAATTTAAAATCCAGCTAGTAATCTATAGGCTAATAAGGAAGTAAATAAATAATTGTTTTAGTTAGCCTTATTCTAATCACATGTCAATTAACACATAATATAAATTCCCCCCAAAAGAGAATATATCACAAAGTATCTGTAACAGGAATGAAACAAAGTCCATGTCAATTAACTTCAATGCTCAATATGATTTTTAAAAAGCTAATCCTTCATGAAAATGATAACTATAATCACTGGACTGATCAACAAATACATATTACGGCATATTTGCCTGAGCCAAGCCACATAATTTGTTACTACTTTAAAACTGATCCCCCCCCCCCCCAACATCACTACTAACATGAACATAGTCAAACAACTTCTTAGTTTGACATTCATTTCATTCCAGTCACATCACTGGTACAATGCAAATTCCTCATGGAAATCTTGTCTTACAAAGACTGGTTAACATACACCACTTAAGTCATATCTCTATTTTAATCATACTAAGAAGAAAAAAATTACACTAAAAATATAATTCTAGGTCAGCTGATTGTTGAATAGTGCTTCTTTACATTGTAAACTTGTTTGTTTTTACCCTAAACAAGAATAGAAGACTAAGTTCTATTAGTTGAAATGGAGAAACTCTGATCATTGACAATTTGTTTTGCTTTGCAGATTCAAGTGAATGTGTGTGTATGCATTTAAGGTAAATTAAATTTAGCCTCAGTTACCTATATTTAATAAGGCAAGAATTACATGTAAATTTGTAGGATTGGTGACACATGGCATAACCATTCTGTTTTGGTGGTTAAAAAAGCCAATTTGAGCCCTCTATTATGACCTTATATCACAAGAAACACTGCTCATAAACTACCTCCAGCCAGAATCTCGTTGTCTGGCCTGGCACAAGTTATGAGCAACTTGGTTGCTTAAAGCAAATACTTTCTTTTTCTTGGGATGCTAGACACCATATGTGTCCACCCCTACTGCACATATGAATGAAACTGTGTAATGCTACATGCCCCATCCTACAAATAGAGCAGGGAACATATATATAAATATATTTTAATCAAGAAGCTGGTTGGGGCCTCCCATATGAAGACTTGCTAAACAGTAGGTCAAAGAAAACTACCTTTGGCAGATTAGTGTTGAACTCACCCGAGTGAATGTTATCACAAGGTTGCATGATACAGTAACCAATAGTAGACCTGAACTGATGGAAGTCAAAGCAGCATGAAATATAGGTGATGGTGACCTTTTTGAGTTGAATGGTGTTATACCCACCAAAACATATTGCCATAGCAACTGTTTTGACTCTATTGCCAACAGTATCCAAGAAACTGACAAAAATGCAAAACTTGAACAAACTCATTGGAGCAAGAAATCCAGGTCAAATGGACCAGCTTTTGGTGTCTTGGTATTTTACCCAACAAGATATAGCCAATAACTTAGTTACATGACTCCAAAACCAAAAGAACCCAAAAACTGCTAAGTTAAAGTATGTCTGGTTCCCTGAGGACTCCACTGAATCTAGTATGAAAACCTGGGTCCAGATATAACATGGACAAGTCAATATCGTGATCTGAACTTGCAATTATTGTATTTTTGTAGATCTTGCTACTGTTCCACAAGTCTGTAATTGAAGGGCTGTTTCAGAATTACCTCTTCTCCTGATTACTCCTAACAAACTGCATAGATCCAAATCTATCAGTGTGTTACACAATGGAAGATCTGGGTCTGTGCAGTTTGCAGTTGGACTCCTATAAGTGAGTACATATGGTACAAATAATTTTGGTTACCTGGAAGAGACTTAATTTTAATGGACTCTGAATTACAGGTGTATAAAACATAATCATCATGAATATTCGACTACCAGGTAAAGATGATGCATGAATCACACATACTTTATATGTAAATACTTAACTCAGTTGTTCTCAAAGTTACACATGCTGCATTTGCTCATTTCTTTTTGAAAACTCCCTGATCTTCATCATTTACATTCATCTAGAGCTGAGATAAATGTAGCTTAATTTTTTGGGTACACTAAGTGATCTTTTCAAATCATTGTTTTGATACACTTTTCAACTGTGTAATTAACAGAAAGTTCATCATTTTACAATTGTGTATTTAACAGAAAATTCATTACTGTACAATTATGTCATTAACAGAAAGTTTATAACTTTACAATTGTGTAATTAACAAAAGTTCATAACATAATAATTGTGTAATTAACAGAAGGTTCATAACTTTACAATACCTAAGTGAGGCTTAAAATCAATTAAAAATATTTAAACAGTCACTTCAACAGAAAAGGTTAATTTCAAGCTTACTGTGTTACTGCTGTAAAACAAAACACAACAAACAAACCCTGGAAAAATACTCACCATATGGGATGACCCATGAAACAGGATGATACAAGATATAGGTAATTACATATTCCTGAAAATTTTGAGTGGGGGATAAAATGCTGCGGAAACCAGACTGTAAATTACATGACTTGCCACTGCAAAGCTTTTAAAGTCTCCAGCAGCCACTGTAAACATGAATTATCAAGCAGAAAATAAATCTGGACTAAAGTGATCTCGATAATGAAATTTTGGGCCTTGATATAAGGAATACAAGACATAAAACAAAACTAAATTACACATGAAAGAAGATGGCCTCTGGTGAAAGGCATACAAGATATAAAACAATAAGAACTAAATGACACATGAAAAAGATGATACAAGATCAATGGCCCCTGGTATAAGGTATGCAATAAAGAAAACAATAAAAAGAGAACAGTCTTACTCTTTACAAGCTTGCTATCACTGTCAAAAGAAAAAAATATGCACTCCATGGAATGACACATGAAACACGATGTTTTATGTCTACAATATAGTTGATCTACTGAAGGTAACTTGTCATAATATACAACGTATATTCAGTAACAAGGAAAATTTACCATTGATTAAACATATTTACTTCCAACTGCACTGGTCCAGTTGGGTGTTCTGTGATGGCTAGGATGGTATACGGCACGGTAAATTCTATGAGTTCAAGAGCTAAACACAAATAAACGAACATATGAAAAGCATAAAATGCAGGTTGCAGTGTCCTTCTTTGGTTGTAAGGGTGTAGGATTATTAGATGCATCCAATTATCAAGTTTCATGATTTAACAAACCGCAAACAATACTGATGTTTAAACACAAAATATCAAGCCACTGAAGGATGAAATAAGGTCAAAGAGACCTCTTTTTTGCAATAAATGTGTAGTAATTATCAAGATGCATTCCTTCACCAGTACTCATGATTTTAAGCAGAATGGAGTGAATGCTAAAATCTCATGTGGTAATAACTAAAAGCAAAACCTTAAATGAAGCCAGTAAAAGATGAAATATAGGTTAAGATGAGCTTCTTTCGTTGTAAGGATGTGATGCAAAGTCAGATACATACAATCATTTAGTTTGATGATTCTGGAACAGTGCTTGAAAAATAAGAATAAACCCACAAAACTTAACCAATGACAGTAAAGCATGAAATATGGACTATAATGAATTGCTTTTGCAGTGCTCATCAAGATTCTAGAATGAACAGTTGGAGAAAAAAAATTAAAATACAGCACTTAACATATATCACTAAAGTGTAAAATATAGATCATAGAGAGCTACTTTGTGATAAGGTTGTAGTAGTTGGCAAGATTAATCCAATCACTATGTTATTTGATTCCATGTATAACAGTAAACAGACAGGGTGCAATAAACCTGAACTAAATAGAAAAGCTTAACCAAAAATGTACAAAAAATATACGTGTATCTACAAAGTTGGCCCCCTTAGGCCCTTCACCAGGGGATGGGTACTATGAAACTCACCCCAAACTGTTGATCCCTTCCTTGAGCTTCTACCAACACAGGCTCAAGAATAAAACACTAACTGACAGATGATGCACTGAACTTCTAAGCCATATTACAACAAAAAGGCCATATTCATTTTTTTACATATGCCAATACTCGTTATATCCATATCGTAAAAAAACCTAAAGTAATCAGAAAAATATTCAAAATATTAATTCAGCTCATCATGGAGAAAATATAAGAACAATATTAACTTTAACAAGAAGCCCAAGTAGGTCTGATATCACACACCAAGCTTACTTAACTTGACGATGACCATTTCATTAAGCAGGCTTATGTAATGTGGGCATTGAGTGGCAGAGTGGTCTAAAGCACCCACCGTTACGGATTACTGCCATCTCACCTCTATTGGCGTGGGTTCGAGTCTCGGATTCGGCCAATGTGGGTATGTGAAAAAGCTTGCCAGTAGCTTCTCGTGGGTCGGTGGTTCTTTCCGGGGTTTTCCCGGGTTCTTTCTCCACCATTAATACTGGCCACCATGTATAGCCTACCTTGTGCTGAAAAAATGGCATTAAACCCTACAACAACAACAACAACAACAACAACAACTTATGTAACAGCATAAGAACACATTCTTTGTAACCTATCTTCCAAACTTTATATCTTTATATCTTGTTGATTTTACCTATTTTATTATACACTTATAAAAATTGTTTCTGAAGATCAAAGCATAATTAATATGATAATTAATATGTACAGTCTCTTGCTGGCAATTGAAGTCATCCATGTTCTGAATGGTAATAAATACAACAGATAAAAAACATTTAATTGAATGAGCAGTAACAAGGTCAGTCAATCAGATACAAGATTATCTCATTAATATGTGTGGCTCTCACTCATTATCCAACGCATCCAAGATCTTGACGACATAAGATTAAAGTTCAAGTGTGATAAAAATTGGATCAGAAATATGGCTTCCAGTGAGGTAACAAGCTCAGTTGATCAGATACAAGATCGCCTCATTAATATACATTGATCTTGTTATTTGAGATCTAAATGATACAAACATATATTACTGGATTAAAATCTGATCAGAAATATGGCCTCCAGAGTAGGAACAAAGTTATCCAATCAGATGCAAGATCACCTAATGAATTATGCATCACTGTTGCTCATTACAGTAATCATCTGAGATTTTGATGATACACACCCATATCAAAGTCTGATTGAAATCAAATCAGAAATATCTACTGCATAGTGTTAACATGCAAATATTGATAGACAGAGGCATGATGGATGCAGGTCATGCCATAAACTCATATGGCCTTATGGCCTAGTGAGGTAAAAACCTATAACCTGACGATGCAGTCAAAATCTGGATAACAACTTTAATCCTGTTATGAGATTACACCACAAAGTTTTGATGACAATTCCATTACGAGATAAAACCACAAAATTTTGATGACAATTCCATTATGAGACAAAACCACAAAGTTTTGATGACAATTCCATTACAAGATACTTGATGATGGAAAAGCCTCAGGATTATGAATAAACCACATTACTGTTGAATATTTAGAAGAGAAAAAAAAAAGCGTAATGAATTACTGTTAGCGTGATCATAAAAACAGTGTCCATGTCACCTAAGATCACTCAAATGTCTGTCATCTGCCTCATAACCAGATGCAAGAGACAAAAGCAAAATCTGGGTCAGTGAATACTTTCTGTCATTTCTTCCAATGTTGTTGATTGCATATGTTATGAAAATGATTCTTAAATATTTCTTTATTTTATGTATGTATATATGTATGTATGTATATATGTATGTATGTATGTATGTATGTATAGGGTTTAACAACACTGCAAAACAATAATGGCTATATATCACTGATCAAAAGTTAAGATTTAAAATAATGTAAAAATAAAAAATTGCACATAAAAGAGATTTAGGATGATGAATCCTTCCAGGTAAATGGAAACACAAAACCCTAAAAGATAAAAGGTGAAGATGCTAAAATTCTATAAAAAGTGTATGAAATAAAAGATAAAGCCACGACATATAAAATTCTTAAAATGAAGGGTTTTTCATCCATAACCTGAAGGCACATCATCATAACTTATCCAATAGTGAAATGCTTTTATACCAGGTTACTCTGTCAACTTTTATTCTGTTCAGGGGACATGACATATCAGTACTATCTATACAAAGTTCAAAGCTAGAGTGTTTTCTGTCAAATTTAATAAAGTTCATTTTGGCAGTTTTCAAGACCTTGTTTAAAAATTGATCCATTTCCTTATAATAGACCACCATATTTGATGGCAGATGCACATCATGAATGTGTTTCAAGCCAGTATGCTTTCTGTCACATTGGTCAAATTCTGTTCAATGTTTTTTTTTTAAAAAAAGTTGTTTAAAGGTTTTCCTTATTTCTGTAAAGATGGTTTTGTGTTTGTTGGCAGACTTGAAACATATGTATACATTTGAAAGGATGCTACCAGTCAAAATTTGAACAAATTCTGTACAGTGTTTTTTAACTGAAAAAAACAGTGTTCAATTTGATTTTTACTTATGGTGGCCATATTTGATGACAGATAAGCATCTCTTGTAAAAATTTTAATGCACTTCATATCAGGATGCTTTCTGTCGGATTTAGACCAATTCTGTTGAGCAGGTTTTGAGATGGTGTCAGTGGCATCACTAGGGTTGGTGTCACCCAGTGAGGTAACTCATGATGTCACCCCAATGGACCTCCTTCCTGCATGAAAATTCAACAATTTTATAGAGTCATGATGCTTTAACTCATGGTGTCACCCCCATGGACCTCATTCCTGCGCAAAAATTCAAAAATTTTATAGACAGTCATTATGGTATCACCCTCTCTGATGGTGTAACCCAATGCAGCCTGCACCCCCCACACCCCCCTAGTGACGCACTTGATAGTGTTGCTGTTTTTAGTAATGGTGGCCATTCCATTTGTATAAACTTGTAAGTCTTTCATGCAAGGAAGCTTTCTGTCAAATATGGTTAAATTCTGTTCAGCAGTTTTGCAAACAAGTTGTTTAAATGTTTTCTATTTTAAGTAACAGTAGCCATATTTGATAATGGATTGGCATCATTTGTATAATATGAACACCTTCCAAGTCTGAATGGTGTGAGTATTATTTGGTCAAATTCTTCTCAGCACCTTTTGAGATTAAAGTTCACTTAAAAGTTTATCTATTAGTTTAACAAGGACCATATCTGATGGCAGACTAGCTGTCATTTGTACAAACTGAAAGCCCTCTATGCCAGAATGCTTTTTGCCCAATTGAATCAAATTCTTTGGAGCAGTGTTTTTAAGCATGTTTATGTTTAGTGATGGCAGTCCTATTTGATGGCAGGTTGGCATCATTTATATAACCTTGACAGTGGAGGGTTTTGAGAAGTCAATGAAAAGTTTTTCTACTTTCAGTAACTGTGCCATATCTTAATGGCACATCAGCATAATTTGTACAAAAGCCCTTTATACCAGGATTCTTTCTTTTCATTTGATCAAACTCTGTTCAACAGCTTTTGCGAAATTACAGTAAGGTTTTTCTATTATATTAATGGTTGCAATATTCAATGATGGATCAAATCATTTGTACAAACTTTAAAACCTTTTATCCCTGGATGCCTACTGATAAATTTGGTCAAATTCCGCTCATCAGTTTTTGTGAAAATGTCAATAAAAGTTTTCTATTTTTAGTAATGCTGGCCATATCTGATGGCAGGTCAGAATCAACTGCAGAAATCTAAAAAATATTGATACCATGATGTTATCTCTAAGTGTAAATGTGAAATTTGTCCAGTGGTTTTTAAGAATAAGTTGAAAACAGCAATTGATAATGGATGGCACATGACAATATTATATGTTTACTTATGCAAGTACCCTGTGGTCTAGAACAGTCAATTTATATACAACTCATGATAAACTTTCTTTCCCTGGTAACATAAAAAAATTCTGAATGCAGAAAAGTGTAAGTATGGAAAAGCATTCTAAAAAACATCCTTGAAATGCGTACTAAGTCTGGTTGAAATATCTTCAATGGTTTGAGAGCTATGTTCCACAAACAAAAATGGTTATGAACTTGGTCATAACTTTATTTCCCATATTACACAACAGTGGGATTAAAAAATTTAATGCAAGTACCAGTTTTAGCTTGTTAGATTTAAAAAAAGAAAGAACCATACAAACAAAATATGTAACAGCAAAATGGTAAATTTTAAATATCATTAAGTTACTGAATATAAAGGGGTACAGTCTGACAAATATACAGGTGCAAAAATTATCAACTTTTACAACAAGTTTTTCAGCATCCTTTTCTACTTTTGAAGGAAAATGCAATAAGGTATATGTTTTTCTACTTTTGAAGTAGGAAGATAATAGTGTATACAAATACAGCTGCCAGATATATAGGAAAGTAAAAATAAAATAACTAAAGTATGTTTTAACAAAAGAAAAATAAACATGTCATGTAAACAAGCCTATTTTGAAATAGTTTCCTCAGGAAAACCCACACCGTACAAGATATATCATGAAATGACAACAAAAATAAAATACAAGTATGTTGAAAGGGATGAATGAATGCCATATCCAACTCAAGCATACAGTTTTCTGCTTTTTATTTACTTCTCTAGCTCTGTAAACATAGACCAGTTTGCTCCTGTGATGCCTGACAAGTATTCCTGTAATAACAGACTAGTTATACACTTTTCATACTGATTTAGTATTGCATTCTCTACAGACTAACACTTGTGGTCAGATCTAATGCACATGTCCAGCAATCTATCAAATGCAAAATTAAATGTCTCATTTTATTTAAACTCTGAAAAATTTACATCAGAAGACAAAATCAACAGTACAAAAGAAACAATTAGCATTTATAATGAAACAGGCTAAGACTTGGCTACAGTTGATAAAGTTTTGAATTCATCCCTTACGAGTTTGATGTACAAGGCCATAAAAATGGCTGCAGCTGTCCTCCATGAGGTTCTGTGGTGTGTCAAACTCCACAACTTTCCCCATGTCCATGACCATCACACGATCGTACTTCATAATGGTGGAGATACGATGCTGTGGAAGAGAGTATAAATTGTACATGCAATCATATATAATTTAGATATGTTACAAATCAAATATAAATAACATATCAACTGCATTTTTTAAAAATTGTTGCTAAAAGGTCAAATTTTGTGTCATTAAATTTAGTAAAGTTGTTGTTGTTGTTGTTGTAGGGTTTAACGCCTTTTTCCAGCACAAGATAGGCTATACATGGCGGCCAGTATAATAGGTGGAGGAAGAACCCTGGAAAACCCCGGGAAGAACCACCGACCCACAAGAAGCTACTGGCAGGCTTTCTCACGTGCCCACGTTAGCCGAGCCTGAGACTCGAAAAAAATTTAGTAAAGAAAAGTTAAAATAAGGTGATGACTTGTAATACAAAGTTAGATGCATCTGAAAATTTAAAGAGACTTGATTTATAATTAAAACACTCTGCCTTAGAAAATACTAAAATATCAATGAAATATTCCCGTATTTGCTGTCTTTGTATCTTTATGCAAGAAAATACTTGTAAATCTAATTAGACTGGAAACTGCAATAATTTTTCACAGAGTAATATTTTTTCAAAGTTGAGAATTGGTCATTGATCACATTTTAAAATCGAGGCTAATCAGACTTCTGCAGCTGCTGAACATGTTTTAAAAAATGACTTATACAGTAAATATAAATAAAATGACTTTTAGGGTAAATATGAATCATATGACTTATAGAGTAAATATAATGAAAATGACTTTTAGGGTAAATATAAATCATATGACTTATAGAGTAAATGTAATGAAAATGACTTTTAGGGTAAATATAATTAAAATGACTTATAGGGTAAATATAATTAAAATGACTTCTAGGGTAAATATAATTAAAATGACTTCTAGCGTAAATATAATTAAAATGACTTTTAGGGTAAATATAATTAAATGACTTCTAGGGTAAATATAAATAAAACGACTTATAGAATAAATATAAAATGACTTTTAGGGTAAATATAAATAAAACGACTTATAGAATAAATATAATTAAAATGACTTTTAGGGTAAATATAATTAAAATGACTTATAGGGTAAATATAATTAAAATGACTTATAGGGTAAATATAAATAAAATGACCTGAAGGGTAAATATAAATAGCATGACTTGGACAGAAAATATAAAATTACTTTGAGAATAAATATAAATAAAACGAATTATTGAGTAAATATAAATAAAATGACTTGGAGAGTAAATATAAATAAAATCATTTTTTAATGGCATTTTAAGACAATATTGGGTTTACATTTTAATGGCATTTTAAAATGTCATTGGTTTTAATAGCATTTTAAGACATTAATGGCTTTGTCATAAAATAAATGCATTTTAAGACATTATTAGCTTTAGCATATTTTAATGGCATTTTAATACATTATTCTATTTATCATATTTTAGTTACATTTTAATACATTATTAGCTTTATCATATTGAGGAAATAGGCATCAAGTGCTGTTCTTAAAATGCCTACAGGTGGCCAACCTGGCCTAGGCAAGTGTCAAACCAGAGATTCCATGGAATACCAGTCTGATATTCCACCAGCTGAGCTACCTCAGCCCCTATTATGAGGGCTGTTGCAGTAAAGTTGTTGTATAACACACAGTAAAATTGGGTATTTTATTCAAAGAGTGAAATCACATTATCTCATGGAACTTACATTAAGCGGAAAATTCAAGCAGATTTGATAAAACAAAATTTAAATGATTCTGTGGGATCCATTACCATACCTGCATTATAAGAGGGGTTGTACCATACTTAGGAGCTTTCTAGTGAGGTACCAATGTACTTTTAGATGGACATGGCTATGGACCTGACATACAACTGTCATTGGTTAGATGTCCCTAAATTTTGATGGACATGGATATGGGCATCATGTACAATTGTTGTGGTTAGATGTCCCTAAATGTACATTTTGATGGACATGGCTATGGGCATGATGTACAACTGTCATGGTTAGATTTCCCTAAATGTACATTTTGATGGACATGGCTATGGACCTGATGTACAACTGTCATTGGTTAGATGTCCCTAAATGTACTTTTAGATGGACATGGCTATGGGCGTTATGTACCATTATCAGTGGTTAGATGTCATTAAATGTACTTTTAGATGGACATGGATATAGGGATGATGTACAATTGTTGTGGTTAGATGTCCCTAAATGAACATTTTGATGGACATGGCTATGGACCTGATGTACAACTGTCACTGGTTAGATGTCCCTAAATGTACTTTTAGATGGACATGGCTATGGGCATTATGTACCATAATCAGTGGTTAGATGTCATTAAATGTATTTTTAGATGGATATGGGCATGATGTACAACTGTTGTGGTTAGATGTCCTTAAATGTACATTTTGATGGACATGGTTATGGGCATGATGTACAACTGTCATGGTTAGATTTCCCTAAATGTACATTTTGATGGACTTGACTATGGGCATGATCATGGGCACCTGCAGCATTATTTGCAATGGGGGGGAGGGGGTCATGATTTTTTTGCAGGGGGGTGGGGGTCAGTCAGTCACGGCCAAGAGAGTTAATATAGTAAGCAGTCTGAAACTAAAGCTAATATTTATTAAGCATTTTGAACAGCATCTTGTGACATATTTTCAGCTTCATTTGCATGATTAAACTTGTCAGAATTTATATATATATTTACAGTATAATTTCCATGGGTGTCATGTGACCCCCCCTTGACCTATTCTGCGGGTGCCCATGGGCGTGATGTACAACTGTCATGATTAGATGTCCCTAAATGTACATTTTGATGGACTTGGCTATGGGCATGATGTACAATCATCACTGCTGCACAGCTAACGTGTTCAGTTGCAACCTTTAATAGATTTCACAAACTGTATGATCAAAGTGTTACAAAGATTGAGCTCAGTCCCTAAATAAGCATGTACATATGACAGAGAGATCAAGGAAAGGAGTCAGGTGATATTTATACTGACAATACCTCAATGATTTACAAGATGACAATGAAGAATTTCAGACTTTTTTCAGACAATGAGGATGAATTCTTTGACTTTGTACCAGATGATATTAGGTGGATATATTTATTTGATCTGGAACATGGGTAACTATTATCATCAATGGGTAGAAGTGTTCTAAAATTCTGACAGCTTTACTCATCATCAAAGTTTCCCTGGTGAAATCAGTGAAAGTGACAAATTCATATCTGGGTCAAATTTTGTGCTTTCATGAATGGGAACTGGTGACTTTTGGTACAGCTACCACAGGCCCAACAAGATTCAGTTCTTTCCTTAGCAAGATTATGCTGTGCAAATGAAAACTAGAGAAGGCAGACTGGGCATTAGCATGGATTAGTTTTTGCTTAGGTTCACAATAATTTCTGATGACCGAGTTATAAGTAAATGTTGCAATCTTTTACTTGAAATGTTTAATCAAGTCCAGTCCAAGTTCTTTTACATAGACAAATTAGAAACATTATATCATAGTGGCTAACTCTAGGTAAGATTCATAATGATACCAATGACTTTAAAAAGAACTGTATAACACCATGGATGTTGTTGTTGTTGTTGCTGTAGGCTTAATGCCATTTTTCAGCACATGATAGGCTATATGTTGTTGCCAGTATATCTTGTGGATAAAAAAACCCAGGAAAACCCTAAGAAGAACCCAACGGAAGCCCATGCCGACAGAAGTGTGATCTATAAAGGCAATCACCCTGGCACCCAAATCTGGCATGATTCCAGCAATAAACTTTTGGGGCCCCTATTCAACACAGAATTGGTAATTTTTCAAATGAGGATTTTGGGTAATTTTGTGTTGTTTGTACCACTATACTTTTTCACTTATAATGAGTTTTGCAATCTATATTCTGCTGTCCCTTTATAGAAGATAAAATAATGAATATTAAAAACCAAAATGATCAGTAACTGTTATTGGTTTGTGGAGAAGTTGCCTTTTCAAACAGTAGCAGTATTATAAGCTGCTGTTGCTGTTGAGTTCTTGGTTGTTTTGTTTTTTTGTTGTTTAAAAAACAAAACCTTAATATAAATAAACTTTATCTGTTTATTCATCTAACATACTATAAATTAAGGCTTAGTTATAATAATTCTTTCTGTTACTTGCAACTGTTATTGGAATAAAGTGCCCTACGATCACATAACAATTTTTACATCAAATTAAAGTTCTGTGTTTTAACAATAGGAATTCTGCCATCATGGAAATCTTGCCAATTTCTGGCTTTCACCTGTTTTCAAGGTTGCCATTTTATGCTACATACCAACTGTGGTGATGCAAAATAAGAAATATCTTGATGATTTTATAAACTTTTAATAATATTTCATTATGATTTTAATCATCTGACATGGAAATGTGCAAAACATTTTGGCAATTCTGATTGGAGAGGTAATACTATCTGTAAAATAGGGTCCAGCCTGGACCCTTACTTATTATTATTAAATGAACTTAATAAGCCATTGTATGATTAAAATGACTTCTTGTAAGGAAAGGAGTATAATTATGGTTCCAATCTAGTAACACATGTAATATATATGAACTGAATGACAGAAAAATGTTCCGGCAAGCAAAATTTACTAACTTTTGCTTGGGATATTTCAAAATAAAAATTCTGGCATTGCCAATGGAAACATAAGTTCTCCCTCATTATAACACACTTCATTATAACATTCTGCTACAAGATAGGTATGGTCATGGATACCATTTTATTACACAATACCAGTATCATATGAATAATGTACTCCATTATAAGGTAGTCTTACAATAAGGTAGTATGTTCTGTAGCTCCAATGGCCATTATTATAATGGAAAGTGCTGTATTATGTACCTCAGTATAAGGTAGTCTCACATTAAGTACATTCTAAAGCTTCCATGGCCTGCATTATAATGTGGAGGAGTACTGTCTTACATACTTCAGTATAAGGAAGCCTTACAATAAGTTATTATACTCAGACTATCAGTTCCATGGAATCCATTATAACGGGGGAGTGTTGTATTATGTACTTCATTATAAGGTAGTCTCACAAGAAGTATATTCTAAAGCTTCCATGGCCACCATTATAACGAGGAAGTATTGTCTTACTTCAGTGTAAGGTAGTCCCACAATAAGGAAGAGTACTTCATCAGTTCCATGGTATTAATTATAGTGGGGGGAGTGCAGTATTATGTACTTAATTATAAGGCTGTATCACATTCAGGAAGTATATTCTATAGCTCCCATGGCCATTATCATAATGGGGGACTGCACGATTATGTATTTCATTATACGGCAGTCTCACAACAAGGTGGTATA
This sequence comes from Megalonaias nervosa, assembly GCA_016617855.1. Lineage (NCBI taxonomy): Eukaryota > Metazoa > Mollusca > Bivalvia > Unionida > Unionidae > Megalonaias > Megalonaias nervosa. The sequence continues at coordinate 211,276 of JAECUM010092971.1, read as the reverse complement.
CTCCATGACTCCCATAGACAGTGTTATAATGAGGGAAAGCTGTATTTCAATCATAGTATCTTGTTTAGGCAAACAACAGTCCTAAGTATTTAACTTAAGTTCAACAAAACAAAAGCAGGCCAAGTCCAGAAATTGTTAGTGCACAAAAACTGACTTCAGACTCGTAGCTCCAAAATTAAAGATCATACTTATGAGTATTACAGTAACAATGAAGTCTTGCATCTACACTGAGATACAATCAATGCAATAATTCCAAAACTTTATTTATTGTAACCTTACTCTAAGTGAAGAGAAATATTTCCTTCTTGAGCATCACTTCAATTTTTGATAGTTTCATAGCTATAGGACAAGGGTCTTTGATGAAAATAACAACTCACAGCTACGGTGATGACGGTTTTATCCCTGAATACATTGCTGACAACATGTTGTAGTTTGTTGTCAGTTTCAAGATCAATGGAAGCTGTTGCCTCATCCAGGACAAGAATTGTGTTGTTTCTTAGAAAAGCACGTGCTAAACAAAACAGCTGAAATACAAAAAAATTAAGAATTTACTATTAAATTTTTTAAGACATTTGTTGTATATATCTGACAGTTTGTAAGACATCTGTTGTATACATCTGACAGTTTGTCTTTGTTGTATATATCTGACAGTTTGTAAGATGTCTTTGTTGTATATATCTGAATTTGTTAAATATATGAGTTTGTAAGATATGCATTTGTTGAATATATTTGACAGTTTGCAGACATGTATTGGTATATACCTGACAGTTTGTAAGACATTTGTTGTATATACCTGACAGTTTGTAAGACATGTCCTTGATGTGTATATCTAACAGTTTGGATGACATCTTTGTTGTATATATCTTAGTTTGTAAGACAAGTCTTTGCTATATATCTCTGACACGTTGTAAGACAAATCTTTGTTGTATACTTCTGATTGTTTGTATTACATTTGTTTTATATATCTGACAATTTGTAAGTCTAGATGTCTGTTATATATATATATATATATATATATATGTGACATTTTGTAAGATTGTACTTGTATATATCTGAGTTTGTAAGAAATGTATTTCTTGCACATGTCTGGGTTTGTAAGACATGTATTTGTTGTATATATGACAGTCTGTAATACATGTCTTTCTTGTATATCTCTGAGTTAGTAACATGTATTTGTAGTACACATCTGACAGTTTCTAAGGCATGTATTTGTTGTGTATATCTGAGTTTGTAAGACATGTCTTTGTTGTATATATCAGACAATTTTTAAGACATCTTTGTTGCACATATCTGAATTTGTAAGACATGTCTTTTTGGTATATCTATTTGTAAGACATGTCTTTTCTATATATATATATATATATCTGACAGTTTGTTAAACATGTCTTTGTCATATATCTGAGAGTTTGTAAGACACGTCTTTGTTGTATATATCTGAATTTGTAATACATGTCTGAGTAGTATGTATGAGTTTGCAAGACATGTATTTGTTGAATATATTTGAGTTTGCATGGCATATATTAATATTATATATTTGTTGTATATATCTGACAATTTTAGAACATATATTTGTTACACATATCTGTAAGACATGTATTTTTGTGTATATCTGAGTTTGCTGAACTTAAGCTTCAATCCAAAATTTAAACTGGAAAAAAAAGTGTGAAGGTCACAAGCCAATGGAATGCCCATTCTAAAGAGTGAAGGTCACAAGCCAATGGGATGCCCATTCTAAAGTGTGAAGGTCACAAGCCAATGGGATGCCCATTCTAAGTTGATCAAGGGCCATAACATTACAAGAAACAGTAAACTATATTCATCAACTCATATGAGTCATTGCTGAGGTAAAGCTTCATAGTCAATAAGGTCAAAATCAAATAAAAAATGTGAACAGCAGAGTGTTCACTAGACAGTGGGATGCCTGTTCTAGATTGAGGTCAATAACTTTAAAATATGGTCCAAAATGGACACCATCAAAGATTTTTGAGCACTTGTTAAGATGCTAATTGAAATAAAACACAAAGTGTAAATGCTTGAATGTTCACATGTTATTGGTAGGTCTATTCTCAGCTGATCATGGGGAATAACTCTTAGAAATACACGCCCAACCTGCTGATCATGGGCAATAACTCAAAAATACAAGCCAAATCTGCTGATAATCAAACTCGTGTGAGCTCCTGTTGACATTAAGCTTTACAGCAAACTATGTTTAAATCCAATGAAAAATATGGATAGCAGAGTGCTCAAATGGTTGTCCATTAGCAATGCCCATACCAAGATGATCAAGGGCAATAACTCTAATGTATACATGCAGAATATGCTCATCATCAAATTCATCTCAGCAAGAGTTGAGATGAAAGCTTCTGAGCAAATTTGTCTGATATCTGTGCTAAGATTAAGTGTGTAACTGTAAGGAATATTTTCAGAATGTGATCATACTTGAAGCTTCACAGGAAATTTGGTTAAAAATCTAATTATAAGCATGAATGTTAGAGCATTGACAAGGCAGTGGAAAAAAGCAGACATCATTACTATGTTCTCTTGTCTCAGCAGTGGAGGACAAAAAATTTGAAAAAACTGCTCCAATGCCTTCAAAATCTAACCAGGTCATCTGCAGATGTATAAATTTCACATACAAAGGTGGTTTTTTACACACTCTTTTTCTAGTAAGTTTCTCAGGATGGAAGGACAGAACAAACTAAGACAATGATTCATTCAGCATGGGAATAAAAATAACAAAAATATGTCTTGTCTATCATGGACCAAAGTACTGATACCTCTCTGATGTCAGATGTTTATTAGATGAGTGTACAAGAAGTCAGAAACTGGTGAAAATCCCACATAATTACTAGGAAACGGGGTGAATGTCCAACAAAATAAACTAGGAAACTGGTGAAATTCCCATACAATATATAAGTTAAATGCATCAATTCTTCTATCATTATATAACTCTCAGAGAATGATCCAGTTTTCATAATCAATGCCCAAGTTGCACATTCTAATGAGGGAGAGAAGTCAGTAGCATCCCTTTAATTCAACAGGTGGCAGCATGGAACAAAGCAGTCCAACATTACTTCCTGATTTATAAACACACAAAGAATTGATAGCATCTTCATTTTGCTTTAAAAATGTCTCAGTCTTAAAGATCAAGGATGTTATCATCACTTAGACAGGAGTTAAAAAACAAGCTAATTTATCTGTGTGAAAGAAGGAGTTAAATGATATGTGTGATTTGGATTTTTAATGTAGCTTTAAAATGTTTCAGTCATATCACTGCAATGTCTGCAGTGTGGCAGTTTATAGCGATGTCTAGCACTGGTATCATGCAGCAGATATGTAGCATGCTGTCCCACCCAATCACATTATCCTGACACCAGGCTGACCAATCCTAACACTAACCTATTAATGCTAAGCGCCTAGCGAGCAGCTGTAATACCATTTGTATAAGTCTTTGGCATGACTCCACATGCAACCTTCTGCATCCGAGGTGGATACTCTAACCAGTAGGCCACTGGAGTGGTTATGAGTTAAAATGATCAGTAAACGAATATTAAAAATAATCATTGTCTAAATTGGAAAATCATATATTCCGATTCTGCAAAAAAATAATAACATTATTTTCACACAATTACATTTGTGATTCTTTCTAGAATTTTTTTTTTCTTTCCAAAACTGCATTTCCTACAATTGTATAGTCCATGTACCATTCAATGATTTGCTTGGAAGATGGTAGGGTAATTTAGTCTTTAAACATGCATCAATTTTCATGAAACTATTCATTTAGAATTATTTATTTCTTCTTTTTTTGGTTTTGTTTGCTTTATTTACCTTTTTTTTTGTCTCTAATGTATCAACCATAACACATAAACCATTGAAAAAAGTCCTTGTTTGTTATTTCCTACACATTCAAAATGAAGTTGTGATTGCTTACATATACTTCATGTAGAAAGACAAGCATTCACAATTACTTGACTAACTACTCAACTGTAATGAGTCACTACTTTTACTATACAGATTATTTTTTTAATGCTATAAATATTCAGAATAAATAAAATCTGAACATTGTCAGATTATTTTTACACTGGATCCCAATAATGCTTGTGTTTCCTGTTCAAATATAAGTAATTTATGATGACATAAACAAACAGTGTGTAGATAATGTGACTTAAAAAGATGCTCGCCTTTACCAATCACTGCCACCTCACCTACATTGGGTTCTTCATCCACCAGTTATACTGGCCACCATGTTCAGCCTATCATGCACTGAGAAATGGTATTAAACCCCAATAAACAATAACAACATTGATTACCGAATATTTACATTGACACAGAAGCCACAATGTTTTTGATAATAATGCTGGGTTAAGACTATGAATGTATTATTATCGGCACTCATCATTTACTATGTGTCTACTAGTGAGAGATGCACTCATGGTTTTATTTTGTCTGTTTGTGGGCGATGTACTCATTTTTTTTACTACATGTCTGCTTGTGGGTGACATACTCAAAATTTTACTGTGTATCTTTTAACTTGGATACAATTTACACCAACTTATTCAACTCACAAAACACCTGCAGCAACAATAATACTCCTGGAAATTGAATGATATACAAAATATGGCTTATAAGTTGCAAGTTTTTACTGTAGTTACTCTTGCATCTGGCAAACCCATCAGCATGCCATGTAAACTCTGATCTGTTGCAACATAATATCTCAACCGATCAGAGTCGGTGCTGTTATCTCTATTTATGAATTTTAGACAACGAACAAAGACCCTGATTTATGTAAGTGATAGTGCATCTAATTTTACTTGTTTTTGCACGAGTGTGAATGAAAAATGGTATATCATGCAATTTCTTCATAAGTACTATTTGTGCTAAAAGACCTCATTGCTAAGTATTTAAAACTCCAGACTGATGTTTTAAGAACTGTCTGGCAAATTTCTGTTCATAACTTAAGTTACCTGTGTGCAGTCTGTACTCCTTACAGTGATACCAGTCATCATATTCACAAAACTCTTCAACCAGAGTGTACACTCCATGTAAACTTGTGATATTTATTAAAAAACAAACAGATTCATATACAAGAAATTAGAATGTTGTAATTCATTTTGGTTAAAAAGATTATTAAAAATGGTGAATACATTAGAACTGATTATATGGATGCCAATTATCCAAACTATTTGCTTGTATGGACTACAACCATGTCCCCCAAAGTTTTTACTGACTATAATGAACATGCATAAATAAATTTACACTAATTTGCAGATTATAATGCCAACACAGAGAATAAAAAACTCAGAAACAAACATAACCCAATATACAATTATAATTACAATGGTACTAATATTGTGAATATTTAAATTATCCTTGTAAAGTATAAATACTGTAAATGTAAATATGATAGTGTTCGAAAGAGAGAGAGATAAAGATTTTTTGTACACTTGACTGTCATAGAGAAAGCTCTAGCTAGTGGTATTCAAATATGATTAATGACCCATAATAAAATAAATAATGTTAGTTTGAGTGTGCACTCAAGCTGACTTGCTTGATGAATATGAGATCAGGTCCATGTATGACTACTGATGTACCTCACAACATGTATTATTATGGTGAATATGAGGCCAGGCCCATGTATGACTGTACTAATGTACCTCAGAAAGTGTACTACCCATGTATGACTGTACTGATGTAACTCACAAAGTGTATTAGTATGGTGAATATGAGGCCAGGCCCATGTATGACTGTACTAATGTACCTCACAAAGTGTATTACCCATGTATGACTGTACTGATGTAACTCACAAAGTGTATTAGTATGGAGAATATGAGGCCAGGTCCATGTGTGACCGTACTGATGTACCTCACAAAGTGTATCAGTATGGTGAATATGAGGCCATGTCCATGTATGACTATACAGATGTACCTCACAAAGTGTATTTGTATGGTGAATATGAGGCCAGGTCCATGTATGACTATACTGATGTACCTCACAAAGTGTATCAGTATGGTGAATATGAGGCCTGGTCCATGTATGACTATACTGATGTACCCCACAAAGTGTATTTGTATGGTGAATATGAGGCCAGGTCCATGTATGACTATACCGATGTTCCTCACAAAGTGTATCAGTATGGTGAATACGAGGCTAGGTCCATGTATGACTGTACTGATGTACTTCACATTGTGCATGAGTATGGTGAATATGAGGCCAGGTCCATGTATGACTGTACTATGTACCTCACAAAGTGTATCAGTATGGTGAATATGAGGCTAGTTCCACGTGTGACTGTACTGATGTACCTCACTGCCATGGAATTGTATATATCTATCGTTTATTTATTATTTGGATTAAGTACATGTACTTGGGTATCGTTTTTGGTGTACAGCCTTACCCGAGGGTGGTTTATGTATATCGTATATTATTTTGAAATGGTGAGTTTGGTTCATCCCATGCTGAACGAGCAAAGTGTTTACGATGGGAAAACCGATATATGTTGAGTGCACAGCAGTGTATGGCTACATGGCCTGTGTATAAATGACCTCTTCATAGAGTAAAACATCACATTATTTAAAGTCTTGTCAGCGAGCAGTCCACTTTATGATGCGCAATCTCCAGCTGTAGAGGTATGTGAGTTAATTATTATTTACCTATTTGTATTATAGGATATGATTGTTTTTAATATCATATTTATCTTGTATTTTAGGTAATTCCGACTTGTGTCATATAATGCAATGTTACAGTCTGTTTTCTAGCTTACCTGTATATAACTTAACAAAACGATTATATTCGCAATAATGTTGTATTTGTTAAAGAAGAGAAGGTGTTATGTTAAGTACTTTAAGATTCTTGTCAGACACAGGTTCAATTCTGAACCTGATTATCACCTTGTACAGCAGTCCTGATAAAATAATTTGTACAAAATAATCAAGTTTACAGTACATAAAGTCATTACGTGCTGACGTTATACATGACCATGTCATTGTAGTACATGGATTCGGATATTATATTTTCAGCCAACTGATTGGTGATTGATTGATGGCTGGTGACTGGAGACTGGTGAATGATGAGTGTAGTGCTGAAGGAGTGAAGGAGGGATGGAGTGATAGTTACGCTGTATCTCCATATATGCACCATACTGTAGGTGTTGTTTAGCCGTAGTGCTAATCTAGATTGTGTTATACCCAGTGTGCTGCTGTCGGGGGTAACGTTGGCCTGGAAGAAGATAAAGGTCATCACGTGGTGAAGAACCAAGGCTTCTGGACCAACGGAACTGCATGAAACAAGAGATTCTACGGATCTTTAGGCAGACCAGGAGGGGCAGACCATTCATGGTGGCTCCTCAACCATTCGACAGAGTGTTGGGGCTGAGGAGACCTTTAGGATTTGTGTTTGACTCTGCAAGATATATGTTCCAATGTTTCATATCATATTTTACTATTTGAGTGAAAACTCGTCATATTTCACTATTTGAGTGAAAACTCATATTTCACTATTTCAGTGAAAACTCGTCATATTTAATTGTTTGTGTGGAATCATTTTGAATTGTTACTCATTGTATCATTTTACTATTTTAGGTTTTTTTTCTTGCATATCAGTTCACATTTCATTTAAATTGCAATTCATGATCAGGTTCGTGCATATTTTGTTAAATATCCAATATTTGGATTTTGTTGGCGCATGAATCAAACAGTCTTTTTTTCACTGAATCATTCATAAATAAACATTGTATTTCGTCACTATCAAAAGTGTTTGTTATAATCCGACCCCAACTCAGTTATCTTGTTACACTCACAAAGTGTACTGGCATGGTGAATATGAGGCCAGTTCCAACGTGTGACTGGAATGATGTACCTCAATAAAGCGTATTAGAATGGTGAACATGAGGTAATGTCCACACGTGACTGTACTGTACCTTACGAAGTGCACTAGTATGGTGAATATGGGACCTGATCCATGTGTGACTGTGGAATCATTCATTATTGTGAAAACATTTCCCCATCCAATACATATTTTTTCTTGTGTAGAATTTGTGACCCGAAATGAAAATTTGATGTGTGTTCAATTTAGCACATAAACTATACTCACAATATAGTTGCTACCTGTGTTGTTAATTTAGAACAGAAACTATGCCCACAATGTAATTGTTACATGTTTTGTTCAATTTAAAACAGAAACTACACCCACAATGTAGTTGTTACCTGTGTTGAAGGTGTGAAAATGTATTTGATAACAAACCTGCTTCTGTCCAACACTGAAGTTTTCCCCTCCTTCTGACACAGAGGCATCTGAAAAACACAGTAACCGTTACAAATATATCTCTATACATACTAAAGGCTCATCAGGCAGCATTACTAATGATGAATTGCTTACCTGTTTTTGGCTTGTTGTGTCATCACTGTTTATGGTACCATCTTCTTTTAGCTTTTCTTAAGTTTGAAACTTAATCTGCTTATACTTCTTGCTGATCAAGATCTTTTTTAATGTTATTAAATGAATCAAGGTCTTTTTAATGTTATTAAATGAATCTGAGAAAGATATGGCATTTTTATTTTTACTTTCATTTCTTTTTTGAGGTCTAAAAGCATTTATAAGAATTGTGTAATAATCAATTACCCTACAGAATAAGAACAAAATACAACCTAGCTTTCAAAATTTCAGCTTAAGACAAAAACATCATCAAAATTAACACTAATGATGTGAACTGACAAACTGCACCCCAAAAATTTCATGCCTGCCACAAAGTGTGATCATGAATTTCAAATGAAAATTTCCGAAGTGACAGCCAATGATATACAGAGCTACTGAAGAAAGTCCTATCTACAGTTCGGATCTGGCTATTTTTTGTTTTTCTCCATGCATCATGGTGGACCAGTTAATCCCTTCCATGTCTGTTCCATGTTGAAGCTCTAGAGAGGTAAATGCCAACAAATCATTACTGTGACTCAGCACGCAAGTCTTGTACAACTCTATCATGGAGGGAGGCTAGTTGACATTATTGATTAATATCTGAACAGCCAATACATGAAGACCACCCATGAAAAGACTGAGATGTCAGAATGATTTACAATCAAATCCCATTTGAAAAACCAACTGTCTTTATTTCAGTTATATTGTGGACAATTTGTTTTTAAAAGAGTCTTGTATATTCAATACATGTGTTTAGAGAGGACTGGTTGGCTTTTATGCAATGCTTCTATTTGCCTCTGTCAAAAATTCCCAGTTCAGTTCAAACAAGGTAGCCCAAGAATTTTATATCATGATCCATGGAAAGAAGATCACTGACACTTCTAGGAATTTTATGCTCTTACATCATTCAAACAAATCTGAATAAACTTCAATCAAAAATAATTTCTTTTTGAATTCTATTATGACAAAGGAAAAATTATCCTTTGAGATATGGACAGTTAAATTCCAAACAACCACTGTTAACAAAAATAGAGCAGAAAACACTGAATTTACACTGAAATACAAACCACTTGCTTAGTCTTGAAGCAGTAAATGATGGCACACATTGTTAGCAACAGTACATGTCGAAGTGGTTTAATGTACACAACTTTGAGCCAGCTAGATTTTGATGCAATAGGGACTAATGCAAGTGTACTGTAAGGGACCAACCATTTTATTTTCTGGTGTGTGTGTGTGTGTGTCTGGAGGGGCTGGGATTTTGTTTATGACTGGGATATTTCTTTTCTTTCATAACAAGATAATTTTATTTTCCTAAGTAAAGAGTGAGAGAGACTTGACTCCAGCAGATGTTCTACAGAAAGCATAGCAGAAACCACTGTCAACATTGCTTTAAAACAGCAACAAGAATTAGCATCAAATGAGGATTTCAATTTCAGCTTGGGAATGGTTTCATTTATATTACTCAGCCATATGACCTGGAGCATCATATTTAATAGATTCACTGATAGCCAACAGTATAAATGCTGAAGTTTGTTAATTGTCTGTAATTAAACCGAATCGAATTTATTGCTGAAATTAATTGTGATGTGGGGAAAAAAGTTGTGATTCAAAGTTCCAAGACAAATTTCCCTCTCTCTGTGATAAGTAAATTGCAATCAAAGATCCTCTGATTTTATTTTTCAACATAAAAACCCCACTTTGCACCATCAATTATAGTTTGCTTACTTGAATTTTGTTGCTTTGGAATAAATTATACTACATTTGAGACTACCAGATGTCAGTATCCAAAAGATTTAAAGATTTCTGAACCTTTTATACTAAATATATCACATTTTGTACTAAATAAATCACATTTTATTCTAAATATATCACATTTTATACTAAATACATCACAATTTATACTAAATATACAACATTTTATACTAAATATATCACATTTAAACAATCGAAAGAATTGCATTATTATTCCGAAATATTTTGATGACAACAGAAAATGAAATTAGTTCCAATAATGAAGGACTTAAAATCCACCTGAAATGAGATGCTTCACTCAAAATATATTGAATTCTTAAAGTTCATGCATCCTTGCATTATGTTCATCTTATCTAAAATTTCATTGGAAGAAAGAAACATCTGTCTGTTAATTTATAAAGGCAACGACATAGATAGCAACATGCCCCCACCATAGCCTTTCCTTCACTCTCTCTCAATGACAATCTTTAGCGCATGCTTTCTGTGAATATAAACAGTAAATCATGTCCACTTTATCCACATCATATCAACTCCACAGCCATCATCAGACTGACTCCATGAGAAAGCATGGAATGCTGAGTTATTCTCTGCATGAAGCCACTGCAATTTTGTCAGGACATGCAGAAAGATAGTTGAGTGACAATCTTAATCCTTTCCGCTCTCTCCGCACATACTGAGATGCGTGGAGAATTGAAAAATTGCATGACCTGCACTGAATATCTTGGTCATGTATGAGTATCAACAGACAAAGTACTTACAGTCTAACTAGTTACAGTGACCAGATGCACATAAAGAGTGTCAAGGTAAAATCTAATAGATCTGATTTCATACTCTAATCAATAGTTACCTGCATAAAAAGGACACATATTCCTAATGACCACTTTAAGCTTTTTCCCAGAGTGTGGCTAAATCAAAGGTTTGAATGTATTAAAACTGAGATGTAAATAAAGTGCTTTATATATGTGGTGCACCATCATTCAATTTGTGGACAAAATGAACATACCAAGCTGTCCCTCTAAGGTCTTTTTTTAATGAGCATTGCTAGCTCTCCCTCTAAAGTCTCCATTTAATGAACATACCTAGTTGTCCTTCTAGGGTCTTAATTTAATCAACATACCTAGCTGTCCCTCTAGGGTCTTAGTTTAATGAACACAGCTAGCTGTCCTTTGAAGGTCTCAATTTTATTGAACATATGAAGCTGTTCCACTAAGACAGCAATTTAATAAACATACCAAGCTGTCCCTCTAAAGCCTCAATTTAATGAACATGACTAGATGTCCCTCTAAAGGTTCAATCTAAATGAACATACCTAGCTGTCCCTCTAGGGTCTCAATTGTGTCCTTGAGCTCAACTGTTTGCAAGGCTTCCCAAAGTTTGGTATCAGGAATTTCCCCTAAGGGGTCAAGATTGTGTCTGAAAAAAACCCAGAACTGATAGTGAACACAAGCTCAAAATATAGCCCAACTTCTACCTCATAAGTCAGTGTCAGCTGAATGTAATAATACCCTGAAATGTAGGTCACAGCGACAAGTTCTGGTACATGTCATATGTTCATCCCAGCGAAACAAACACTGAGAATAAATGTTTCTTCGATAACACTTACCTGATCATAATACGCTATGGGCAGATACACTACCTATCAAATCCAGATGTCCAAAGCTAAAAAACACATGTGAGATATCTTCTGCTTTGTTTTCGCAGCAAAAGCATTAAAACTTTATCTGCTTGATGAAAGGGAAGTCGGACAAGGGTAGTCTCCTCTTTGATCGAGGGACTGATGCCAAATCCCCTCAATCATTATATAGTAAGGAATAGCATATGTACATTCTTCCAGTGGTATAAATGCATGGAGGGCTCAGGATGGTGTGCCCACATTAGGGTCTGAAAAAACATATTTTACCAAACAAATTAAAAAAAATATGTTGCACTACCTTTTATCTTTTGTTTTATATACATTTTACAGAATTTTAAAATCTTTACATTCTATATTTTTCCTCATACTCTACGTTTATATTTACTTGAAGGGTCTACCATTATCTTCCTAAAGCTTTGTGCAATTCTTCATTGTTACATTTTGTAACTTAACCTTTAGCTGGTACCATATAGCCATTATTATACACAGGTCCCTTAAAATTCTACTAAGCATACATACATACATACATATATTACCTGATCATAATACATTAGGAGAAGCAATTAAGAGGCAGAGGTGTTACATTAGATGGTCCAGGCTTCTGTTCCTAAATATGTGAAGCAGCATTGAACCTCATGTGAGATGTGGGTTAGGGCTAACACATGGTCAACAAAATGGACAAAGTAAACAAAAAAATATTAACTACTGTAAATCCAGTTGAAGCAGAGTAACCCATATCATTACAAATCTGCTGAGTGACCTGGAAAGTTAATCTTTTTGTGCTGTTGTTAATATAGTTAAAACCAGTTAAAAACAGAGCCCTTTAAGCTGAATGGTTTCTTAAGTGAAAACTAGAAAATATGATTTCTAATCTCCATTCCACAGCATGGATTATATAAACTATAGCATTTGGACACACTCCCATTTGTTTCAACCGCCTATTGATATTAAAAACAGAAGACTTAAAGGATATAACAAAAATGCACAAAACAATGTCATTTGATTCACTGATTTATAAGTTCTAACCAGATTATTGCCGGGGTGGGGGGTGGGGGGAATGTCCCAAAACAATAGAGCCAAAACATAATTCTTTAATAATGCTGAATAAACACAGATCATATTTTTAAGTTTTGGTTTGCAACCTTTCATTCCAAGATGTACCTGAACTGCAATTTTCATGTTAATAGGTATGCTGTATACGGTATATACCTATCCCGTAATTGTGTAAATATGTATGCTGAAAATATTATATACCTATCCTGTAATTGTGCTAAGTTAATAGGTATACCTATCCTGTAATTGTGCTAAGTTAACAGGTATGCTGTAGGACTCATGGGACTAATTCAGTTCCCATAGTAAACCTATGCAAACACCATGATATTAAAAATTCAATAACTTAAAATTTCTGAGTGCCCATGATCAAACCTATATTTATCAGTATAGATGAAACCTGGATGTCAGCTTCTGTGTAGAGGAAAGGATATGAGCCGCGGCATTCTCTGGACCTGCATGTGTTTGAAACACATGCTTTCAATTCCGCAACAAAGAGTCAGGTGCTAATTTTAGTAATGAGTGTTCCAAACTCAAGACTGTTAAAGGACTGGAATTCCATCAGTAAAACAACATCTCTGTTTTTTTTTCACTTACAACTAGGATAAGCTCTCAAAAGATTCTTTTTCTTAAAACATAACTTACATTATTAACCAATCTTGGCCAGCTAAACCCATATATACTCTATTTAATGTTCACCCATTTCCAGGCTGGTTCCCATTTTTCCATACCATTAGTACCGTGTGTCCTGTATATACTATATACCTATCCTGTAATTGTGATAATAGGTATGCTGTATATAGTATATACCTATCCTGTAATTATCTAAAAAGGTATGCTGTATATAGTATATACCTATCCTGTAATTATCTAAAAAGGTATGCTGTATATACTATATACCTATCCTGTAATTATCTAAAAAGGTATGCTGTATATAGTATATACCTATCCTGTAAATGTGTTAACAGATATGCTGTATATACTACATACCTATCCTGTAATTGTGTTAATAGGTATAATGTATATACTATACATTTATTTTGCAAGTTTCATGCTAACAGGTATGATGTATATCCTTACTAGATTCTGGTAATTCAGTTTCTGCAGACTGCAAGGATGATGGTCCTAACAATTATATTGTCACCTGCAGACACTAAACAATGTGTATATAATGGTAAACATCCATAACACAAGTGCAGATCTATTGTTGCATCATATAAAATATTAACGAATGTGTAACAGGAAAGGATGGAAGTATATCTACTACAGATGACTAAATCCAGAATCAGCTGTACCAATAATCATGTAAACACACCACCTGACTCAAAGGTTCTGACCAGCAATGCTGACTCATAACTTAATGTGATTCTGACCTGCCAATCCTAAAAAGACCTTGTTGGTAAGGCTTTCAATATTTTCCCATAAATTAGACCAATTTTCAGTAAGGTGTTTCAAAATATCATTTGCCACAATTGTTGACCTGGAAACCATGCAACTTAAAACATCATAATCATTGTACAATGCAGCAAATGCAACATTAAGTAAACTTGACTTCAGCCCTTATGACCTCCAGTTTTGTTTCTGAAACTGCAGTTCCAAACCCTATGGAGATCAATGACTCAAAGCAATCTTTTCATTTTTTTTTGGTTGTGTGGCTGAGACAAATACTCTCCCTCTGAGGGCAATACTCAAAAATTGACATTGCGTGATCTCCAATAAATGCAATTTTCACCTTTCATGCTTTTTTTCCATGCACACCCTAATGTTTTGGCTTTTTATGTGGTTGATTGTTCCCTTTACCTGCAACACATTTTCCTCTGCTGGATGACATTTTCAGATAATTCTGACATGAAATCAAAAGCTTGATCATGGAGGCACTTTGATCATCATGAGGAGATTAAAGCATCTGAGGTACCCCTACAAAGTTAGTCTGATTCTATAACAAACTGAAACTACTATAAATGAGTCTGTCAAAGGAACTGATGCTTTACTGGCCAAAAGAATTTCCCAGAATTCAAGATAAGACCATTCAATTTTTTTAACTGCTGAGTGCTAAAAACACCTCTAATATTCCTGAGCAGTAGGATTTTCAATTTAACCACCATGGGAGTCAAAGTCAGGATTTAAGATCAGCACCATTTTCATTTAGACAATCTGGACAACAAAGACTTGGTGAAGACCCCATGCTGATATGACCATCTATTCAGAGAATTAGTGACAACATTTTCAGTATGTTCATTATGGCTGCCATTTTTGGGATCTGATTGGCATCATTTTCATTCAGGAATAACTAGATATATTAATTAGTCTTCTGGTGAAAACCCCATGTCTACATGACTTCCATTTGAAGAGCAGCAACAACATAATTTTCAAGATGACTACCATGTTGGCCATATTGGATGTCAGACCGGCATCATTTTGTTCTAGTGCCAACTAGACATCATAAGAAGTATTCTGGTGAAAACACAACGTTGATATGACTTTCCATCTAGAAGAAGTATGATAGGATTTTAAAGATGGCCACTGTGGTGGCCATATTGTATATCAGATTAGCACAATTTTGGTTTAAGTATGTACATATGTAATAGTGTTTTATGGCACCAAAGCAAAGAGTGTTTATCAAGTACCAACAAAATTTTTAAGTTTGAAAAATATGCAATTCATTTACATGCACAACAAGATAAAATACAAAACATAAAGATATCAAACTTCTGTCAAAAAATTCTTTATAAAATAACAGATAAAGGAAATGCTTTGGTTTGAGTTGGTGCTTTATGGCACAGAAACAAAAATAAGTTATTTATTGCTGAGGCAATTGGAAAGTGCCTTGCCTAAGGACACACAATAGTAGCTGACCCAGGCTGATCCAGTGGTAGGATTTGAACCTGCATCCTTTTGGTCATGAGTCCAGCATGCTAACCACTGAGCCATCCTGGCTCCTGATAAACGTCTTAAAATTTGTTGCATAAGTCCCATTCCCTTAAAAAGTACAAGAGTTTCTCAGTAGGTAAATCCGCATGCAGTTTCTTGAAGCAATTCACATCAAAACACTTCTACTCACAGGGTGGAAACCAATACATTTTGACAAGCATAAGCCGTGCTATCAGTGCATACTGGCTGGGTACATACTGTTCATGACATGAGTCAGGTATGTGTATTTGACAATACCACCTCTTCTTTCGGATTTGTTCTGTATGAGGAATGCCCCTCTCTCATAGTGGGCCTGATGTTCTTATGATTGCTTGTTCAGCTTTTGTTCCACATATTTTGAAAAGGATGATTTACACAATATTTGATATCAGTATATAGAATCTTTCCATTCAGACATGAGCGCATGGTATAATGGGTTGTCAGATTGAAGCTTCTCCAAGACAAATCCAAAAAGATGTCATTTGTTTGTTTGAGAGATTTCAACAGTTCAAAGCTTTGAGTATGGTTGTAATGTCTGCAGTAGACAAGTAAGCTTGATCAAGTAAATGACTCAAGATGGTGAAATGAGATGTTGCAATGCCAACTCCAAACTTGTCTCCATCTTTCAAAACATCTGTATACTCGGACACATGGCTGCAATAGGATGATCTGATTTTGTTGTATTTACTCAGAAAATGGAGAGGATTTGTTGCAGACTTTTTGAATTTGCATAGATCAAATATTATTTTGGAAGGTTTTGATAACGACAGTGGTGATTTGGGAATACAGAGTTTTGCAATATTTCCAGCACTGATTTTTGCTGTTTCTGAATGAGGATGAATTTAAATCTTAAGACCAACTGGACATAATAACACATCTGATGATATAACTTTCCGTTCAGGAATATAAATACCTAGAGTTTCATGATGGCTGCTGTGACTGCTGTGGTGGTCATACTGGTTGTCAGAGTGGTGCCATTTTATTCAGGATGAACTAAACATCGTAAGAAGTCTTTGTATAAAATCTCATGATGATACAGCCACCCATTACAGTTACAAGATTTTCAAGATATATTCTGTTGTGGCCATACTGGAAGTCAGATGACCACCATTTTCATTTAAGACCAACTAGACAGAATATGAAGTCTTTAAGTGAAAACTCTATCTAGATCTACAATACATTCAGGAAAAGTAGCATTACAGTGATTTTCAAGATGGCTGCTGTGGCTGTCATACTGGATGCCTGAGCTGGACTATTTTTGTATAGGACCAACTAGACCTTGGGATGAAAGCATGAGTAAAGTTTTCATGGCAATCCTCCAAGAAGGAGGAGTAGCCATAACAAACATGTCCTAATAGCTGGACAGATGATGGACAACTGGTTTATAGCCAGTAGAGCAAGCCAATATCCAGATTTAACTGCATCATTAGTATTGTAACAGCTGAGCTAGGTCCTGATAATACTACATTGGAGTATGGCACGAGGATGAGTATGCTTCTTATCAGTTGACTTAGGAGGGGAGAATGGAGTAAACTCGAACTCTTGATTTCTTTTCAACCATAACACAAGATGATTCATTTATTAAGAAACATTGAATAAAGTCAGTTCATAACCATGGCAGTCTTGTTGTTTTGTGCACTAAGCCAAAATACTATCATTGTCTTGAGGTACAGTTTGGTATATGATAACTTCACACAAGGTCAGGGTACACATTAGCACTATACTATTAGTTCATTATATTATTACTTCATTTGATGAATGAAAATCATTTAAGAGCTATCATATTTGGATTTAGTTGCAATAAAGTTTACTACAGAAGAGAAAATATGACTTGATTGTAATATGTGAAATGTAAAATCTGCAAAGAAAAACACTTGCTTGACTTGACACTTCAACTATAGCTTAATACTTATTTGCAGTGAATTGATATAGATGGAAGTAAACTGGCTGTCAAGTCAGCGAGGAAAACACAATGACTTAGACAACTAGTAAATTATACAATAGAAACAGAAATAAATTATGTTTTTATAGATTGCTAGATTAATCAAGTATTGTTGAACTGAATTTAGAATGTCAAGTTGGTGAGGAAAACACTCACAATGACTTAGACATTCTATTTCCCTAAGAACTTTGTTGGATCTATAATTTAAGAAAAGGAATTATATATTTGTAATGTAGAGAAACTTCTTTGTATGTCTTTAGCTTCATAAACTAATTAAATAAAGAAAATAAATAGAGAAATAAATAAAAGTATGGGTCTGTGAGGACAACACTCACTGGACCATATAACTGAGTTTCAAACAACAAATGATATAACAATATCTAGTTTGCTTGTAAAAATAAATTAGAAATGACTAGAATGCATATATTTTGGAAGAGAGAAAGGAATTAAAAATTAAAAAAAAAATGAATTCCTTAAATAAATATTGATTTGTGCTTAAATAAACTTTAACAAAAGTTTACTGTCCAACATATACTGCATAAAGTTACATAACTCTATAATAAACTAAACAAAACAAAATAAAAAAAAATTAAAAAAATAGAACTCACAATAACTGTGAGGTACCTAGTTTGATTGCAACTAGCTGACTGAACCCCCACAAGCAGCCCACAAAGCCTTATATACTCCTGACAAAACCCACAACCAACAGAGCCCACAAAACCCACAAATCCAACAAAACCCACAGCACCCACAACGCCCACAGTTCTAACAAAACCCACAACCAATTGAGCCCACAAAACCCACAATTTTTGTTAAAATATTCAAACAAGCATGATCTAGTATTGCATGTGCATATTTAATCAATTTTCACAATGATTATTTATAGAAATTACCAACTCGATATTTAACACATTGCTACAATGCAATTGTATTTCGTGGCACATACCGTGTTATGCTGTCACTCATAGCAATGGTTCGGAAACTGTATTATGTACTGTTACAATATTACCGAGGTAGACTGCATGACAGGGCAGTCAACATGTGTATGTACCAAAGAAATAAAGAAGAGAAAAACCAAACTTAAATGCGATGATGTATACAAATGAAACATCAGGGGCTATAAACACATTGAGTATGTACCGTACAGTCTTAAACGGTTATCTAGAAATAGTCATTAATCAAATTATCAAGGATGCCAGCCGTCAGCATCGATACTCCCTATTTTCGCTAACTCAAAACATGTAGACTATACCAGCTAACAATTAATCGATGAAGCAAACAAAACAGGATCCTAGAAAATATAAATGTCAACTCATTTGAGCAATTCACTGGTCATGCACTGATTTAAAAAAATTGAGACCAAATTGGGCAGCTTGTATGGTGTTTACTGCGTACAAGCATGCATACCTCACTCCCTAAGTGCAGGTTTTTACAGTATTTTTGTCTTATTTTAGTCGTTCTATAAGCATGTAAGTCAGTAAGCTTTACAATAACATTTTAAGAGTTGGTGAGTTTTGGGAACTGGGCTTATCATCAGAGAAGGTAAAAGTTGGGAATAAGGTTCCAATGAAGTATGGGTTTATTACTACAAAAAGGTAAAGTTAGGGGATAAGGTTTCAACAATGTATAGGCTTATCATCAGGAAAGGTAAAAGTAGAGGATAAGGTTCCAATCAAGTATGCGTTTACTACTAGAGAAGGTAAATGTAGGGGATAAGGTTTTGAGAATGTATAGGTTTATCACTAGAAACGGTAAAAGTAGGGAATAAGGTTACAATAAAGTATGGGCTTATCATTGAAAAAATATAGTACTGGTAAGACTATACGGAAAGACTCAGACTAGTTCTGTTGGTTTGCAAATGACCATAATACTCCAAAATGCTGCAAATTGAATGACTAGATAAGTAAATTCTATTACTGAACAGTAAAGTCATATATCCCAACATTCATTCTTTTCTCTGATAATGCACAAGCTCAGATAAGCCAGTCTTGCAATTATATGACTGATTAACCTCAAAAACTGTCGTACACCAATATGGTCTTATTTTAAACATAACCAAGAGGATGCAGATGGCAAAGTAGATGCACTATAATATAATCAGATGCAAGTAATTTTGCAACATAGCTGCACAAGGTAGATCCCCAAATTCTTGTTTGCGTATTGAATGGTGTGAAAGCAATGCATGAAATTACTAACAACTATGAATTACCTGACTGTTCCTGTGAACAGTACTGGATCCTGTGGAATGATAGCTAGTTTGGATCTCAGCAGTGATAAAGGCACATTGGATATATCTCTCCCATCTATAATGATTTCTCCTTCTGTTATCTTTATCATTCGGAATAGTGCAAGGGTCAGTGATGTTTTACCACTTCCTGTCCTACCACAGACACCGATCTGAAACAGGGAGATAAGAAATGAAGAATAAGAAGCTCTTGATGGGGCTGACACTCTACTGACTGAAAAGAATTTTCCTGGAATTCATGACTAGTTCTTTTTAACTGCTGAGTGCTGAAACCATATATAACATTCCTGAGCAGTAACACGATTTCCAAAATTAACCACTGTTACTGCCATATTAGTTTCTTTAAGGTCCAACCAGACATCATCGTAAGTCTTTCAGAGAAAACCCCATGTCAACATGACCAGCCAGTCAGGAAGAGTAAGCAATAACAAGATTTTCAAGATTTCAACCAAACTGGATGTTCAAATGGAACCATTTTCATTTAGGATCAACATGACATCATAAAATGTTTCTGGTGAAAACCCTATGTTGACATGACTTTCCATTCAGAAGGAGTAATGATAATAGGATTTTCAAAGTGGATGCTATGGTGGCCATATTGGGTGTCTGAAAAGCACAAATTTCATTCAGGACAAACTAGATGTAAGAAATCTTTTAGTGAAAACCCCATGTTGATACAACCATCAATTCAGAAGGAGTATCACTGACAAGTTGTGTGGTGGCCTTATTGGATGTCTAAGTAGCACCAGTTTCATTTAGGACCAACTAGATTTTGGAATGAATATGTGTATGCAAAGTTTCAAGGCAATCTTCCAAGCAGTTAAGGAGTAGTGATAACAAATTTGTGATAAAGGATGGATGGACAACAGAGAACAGGCCATCCCATAAGCTCTTTTGGTCTATGACCAGTAGAGCTAAATATCACCAAATTACTTTACATTCTATCCGATTATACATTTAAACAAAAGTGTTCTCTCTTCCTATAGCTCTTCCTCCAGGTGATGGATAAACATTCAAAAAACATTTGTGTACATCTACAAACCACACCAAATCTTATCCAAAGAATTAGATCTTTACTGGTGCAGGAATTGTTCCACATTAAACATAAAGTCAGGCAATATTACATAAGCTTTGTCTCTTCTTCAAAAAGCATGTGGGAAAAGGACGATACAAATTTATTTTTCATATCTTCAAAAAGCATGTGGCAAGGGACGATACGAAATTATTCTTCATATCTTCAGAAATCATGTGGCAAAAGGACAATACGAAGTTATTCTTCATACCTTTGAAAAGCATGTGGCAAAAGGACGATATGAAGCTATTCTTCATAATAAGCTATTCTTCATACCTTCAAAATGCATGTGTGAAAAGGACAATACGAAATTAATCTTCATACCTTCAAAAAATGTGGGAAAAGGATGACAAGAAGTTATTCTTCATAACTTCAAGAAGCATGTGGGAAAAGAACAGTAAGAAGTTATTCTTTATACCTTCATAGAGCATGTGGGAAAAGGACGATAAGTTATTCTTCATACCTTCTCTCCTGGCTGAATTCTGAAAGATACTCCCATAACAACAGATTCCAAGTCTGTGTCGTAGGTCAAGCTGACATTTTTGAAATGGATCTCACCTTCACTGGGCCAATCTTTGTCTGGATTATCTGAAATGAGTGACTATGCTAATTGCAAATTTATTTGTTTCAGACAAAGACAAACTAGCTTTTAGTAAGACAACGAAGTAAATTAGCATGACTCATTAAAAGCAGTTCCTTAACTCTATGAAATACTCTGCCTTTGCTTGTAAAAATCTCAGAAAAATATTTAAATTTTATAAGAAAAGATAATAAAATAAGACTAAAACTTGATATATAAAACATTACTAACTGATCTCCTTTACCAGTAGTCTAAATTACATAGAAAATAATATATAGTGGATAGATACACTTTTCAGAGGTTGAAAATTCTCTGGACTTGAGGTCCCAGACTCATAGAAACTGCCACTGGACATGCTAATTTTTAAAAACACAAGTCTGATGAACTTAGTTAACCAAGTAGTACTTTTCATTTGTCAATGTTTGACTCAGTAGTACTTTTCATTTGTCAATGTTTGACTCAGTAGTACTTTTCATTTGTCAATGTTTGACTCAGTAGTACTTTTCATTTATCAATGTTTGACTCAGTAGTACTTTTCATTTGTCAATGTTTGACTCTATGTTAGGCTTCCAATTATAAGACTATTTGTGCTGTGATAAAATTGTTTTCCATATATTTTCTTTTAAAAGTTTCCTAAAAATAATATTATAATGAGGTACTAATCAGATGTAAGACAATGAATACTTAACAAGCTAATGAGGTACTAATCAGGTTTATAACAAATGAATATTTTACAAGCTAATGAGGAACAAACCATGTTTATAACAAATGAATAATTAACAAGCTAATGAGGTACTAATCTGGTTTATAGCAAATGAATATTTAACAAGTTAATGAGGTACTAATCAGGTTCATAACAAATCAATACTCAACAAGCTAATGAGGTACTAATCAGGTTTATAACAAATGAATATTCAACAAGTTAATGAGGTACCAAAAAAGCAGGTTTATAACAAAATAATGCTCAACAAACCAATGAGGTACTAATCATGTTTATAACAAATGAATACCCAACAAGCTAATGAGGTACTAATCAGGATTATAACAAATGAATACTTAGCAAGTTAATGAGGTACTAATCAGGTTCATAACAAATTAATACTCAACAAGCTAATGAGGTACTAATCAGGTTTATAACAAATGAATATTCAACAAGCTAATGAGGTACTAAGCAGGTTTATAACAAAGTAATGCTCAACAAACTAATGAGGTACTAATCAGGTTTATAACAAATGAATATTTAGCAAGCTAATGAGGTATTAATCTGGTTTATAACAAATGAATAATTAACAAGCTAATGAGGTATTAACCAGATTTATAACAAATGAATGCTTAAGAAGTATGTTTATTTTACCATCACTGGATGATTGTGGTTCTCTCTGGAGCTTGGTGTATTCATCCACTCTCTCTGTTGAGTTCATCAGCATTTCCAGTTCTGCCATATTACGTACAATCCAGTTCAGATAGTTAGACACCTGAAGAGAAAGGGTTATGGTCTGTAACTGATGGCCAAATCCAATATAAAGACAGTTTTTTACTTACCTGTGGCAAAACAATTCTATTGCTCATTATGTATGGCATTGCACCAAAGAATGCAAACAAGATCTTAACTGTTCACATTTCAAATGCACAAAATAAAAAAACAAGGGTTTTATAGGAATAAAATAAAACAATGAGTGCAATCTGAAGGAAATAAAATGTAAATGCAAAATGCAGGACACAGAAACACATCATGATAAACAAGAAACAAAATGCAAATGCATTTCATTCAAGGATGATCTGAAATTCTATTTAAGTGTATTTTGGATGGCTGCTAAATTCTATGGCCAAAAGCCCTTTTGCAGGATAATCTGGGATAAGATTCTTTACACTGACAGACATGTTTTCACCCCTTAATGGCTGAGACATTGTTCTTACAACTCCCAATGATATGATGACAGCATTGCTAGCACCCCTTAAAAGCTATGACATGTTTCTTACATTTCCCACTGATGTGATGACAGCATCACTAGCACCCCTTTAAAGCCATAACATGCTTCTTATATTCCCACTGATGTAATGACAGCATCACTAGCACTCCTTAAAAGCTGTGACATGTTTCTTACACTTCCCATTGACGTGATTACAGCATCACTAGCACTCCTTAAAAGCCATGACAGGTTTCTTACAACTCCCATTGATGTGATGAGCATCACTAGCACTCCTTAAAAGCCATGACAGGTTTCTTACAATTCCCACTGATGTGATGACAGCATCACTAGCACTCCTTAAAAGCCATGACAGGTTTCTTACAACTCCCACTGATGTGATGACAGCATCATTAGCACTCCTTAAAAACCATGACAGGTTTCTTACAACTCCCACTGATGTGATGAAAGCATTGCTAGCACCCCTTAAAAACCATGCCATGTTTCTTACAACTCCTATTGATGTGAATAATGCATTGCTAGCACCCCTCAAATGCCATGACATGTTTCTTACAACTCCTATTGATGTGAATAATGCATTGCTAGCACCCCTCAAATGCCATGACATGTTTCTTACAACTCCTATTGATGTGAATAACGCATTGCTAGCACCCCTCAAATGCCATGACATGTTTCTTACAACTCCTATTGATGTGAATAATGCATTGCTAGCACCCCTCAAATGCCATGACATGTTTCTTACAACTCCTATTGATGTGAATAACGCATTGCTAGCACCCCTCAAATGCCATGACATGTTCAAAAAGTTCCACTGCAATCCATTAAAATCTGTGAGACAAGTTGAATTCAAAAGATTCGGTCACATTGCAGTCAGCTTCAAGACAGTAATTTGTTATTGTGCACATCTTCAAACAATGACCATAACATGTACAAAGACCATCTCTTCCTTTCAGTTGTAAACTGTAGAAATCATCTTTTATTCTTCAGCAATAACAAAATTCTGCAATCACCTGCAGTCATGGACATATTGGATGTGAATTTGGCACCGTTTTCATTAAGGACAAAAGTCATCATGAACCCCATGTTGATATGACTTTTTGTTTTGAAGGAGCCATGTTGATACCCTTTCAGGAAGAGTAGTGATAACATTATTTTTAAGATGGCCACTGATGTGGCCATACTGGACATGACATCAACACTGCTCATTTGAACCAACCATACATCATAAGAAGTCTTCTGGTAAAAACCCCATGACAACATTACTTTTCATTCTGGAGGATTAGCTATAACAAGATTTTCAAGATGGCCACTGTGGCACTGGGAAATCAGATTGGCACCATTTTCATTCAGGACCAAAAAGACATCATAAAAAGTTTTCTGGTGGAGACCAAATGGCAACATTACATTTCATTCAGGAGTTGTAGTGATAACAAGATTTTCAAGATGGTCACTGTAACGGCCACACTGGTCAGAAGTTTGGCCTCATCTTCATTTAGAACCATGCAGACATCATAAGAAGCCATCCAGTAGCAACCCCATGTCAATACGACTCTCTGTTTAGGAGGAGCGATAACAAGCCTTTCAAGAGGGCCACTAGCAACCATATTGGACATCAGACTGGCACCACATTCATTTAGGACCAACAAGACATCATAAGAAGTCTTTCTGTTAAAACCCATGTTGATATGACCATCCATTCAGGAGAAGTAGTGATAAGATTTTCAAAATGGCCACAGTAACATCAACATTAGATGTCAGAATAACAACATTTTCATATATGACCAACTACACCATGGGATGAATGTTTGTGTAAAGTTTAATGGCAATTCTCCAAATATAGTTTAAAAGGGGTAATGATAATAAACTGGTGCTAACGAACAGATTGACAATGGACAACAAACCATCCCATAAGCTCTTCTGATTTATGGCCAGTAGAGCAGAAAATTGCTGGAACATTGTGATTTGTTATCTGCATCCTTATTTACATTTTATGGCAATCCATCAAAAGCTATAGGAATAGTTGCACTAATGAGATTGTGCTCCAGACCGATGGAGAGATGGATGGAATGACCTTATCTCTCCATCTCTCTCATCCCTCCATCTGTCTTGAACCCTTCAGACAAATGAATGGAGCAAAGGATGGAAAGATATGAGGGTTCCAGACAGATGGAGATGGATGGAAGGACACGAGGGTTCCAGACAGATGGATATGAGATTCCAGACAGATGGAGATGGAGGGAGAGATATGAGGGTTCCAGAAAGATGGAGATGGATGGAAGGACATGAGGGTTCCGAACAGATGGTGAGATGGATGGAAAGGCATGAGGGTTCCAGACAGATGGAGATGGATGGAAGGACATGAGGCTTCCAAACAAATGGAGAGATGGATGGAAAGGCATGAGGGTTCCAGACAGATGGAGATGGATGGAAAGACATGAGGGTTTCCTATATACATCCTGCCGTTATATAGGCAAGAGTATAAAACTGAACAGAAAAGCAAACTGTACACTTACCATTAAGGCATATGCTATGCATAAGCCAATGAAAGCTGGATTTGTATTTCCTTTCACTCCAGACATTAGGCTGGCAATAGATGCAATAAAAACTAATACTGCACCCATGTAATCCTGGAATAAAAACAATAAAAACTAATACTGCACCCATGTAATCCTGGAATAAAAACATTAAAACTAATACTGCACCCATGTAATCCTGGAATAAAAACAATAAAAACTAATACTTCACCCATGTATTCCTGAGACAAAAACAATAAAAACTAATACTGCACCCATGTAATCCTGAAATAAAAACAATAAACACTAATACTGCACCCATGTAATCCTGAAATAAAAACAATAAACACTAATACTGCACCTTTTTAATCCTGGAATAAAAACAATAAAAACTATTATTATATGCTCATTTTTTTCTCCATTAACTTTACATTGTCAGAATCGTTCAATATTTTACGATATTGCACACCTTCATATTGCACTCACGTGCAAGACACGTGTGCCCAACAGTGTATTAGGAACTACTTTGTAAACAAATCATGTACACTCGTGTAGTAGACGCTTTATGTTTTGGTTGATTAAATTTGTTTCTGAATAACTAAAGCAGATGTTTCATGGACTGCCACATATCAGCAGCTTTGGCACATTCTGCGTTAACTTTTTTGATACAATGTTTCAGATTTAGTCTAGCTAAGATGCCAGACAGGGTCCCTACAAATAACATGCAAGTTATAAGACAAGCTGTCTTCTATAGATGGTAATAAAAAATGGCAAAATATACTTACAATTTACATCCTGAATTTCCTCAAAATGTACTTTCTTAGTTCTGCAAATCCAAATTACATGAGCCATGTCATGGGTTCTCAAGGTTGATCACACAGTTTGAAATTGTACTATAATTTCGAATATATTCCAAGTGCAGTTACATCCTCCATACTGCACTCAAAATGAAATAAACATTAAATTCCACAGCGTCTTTTCGATAATTGCAATTGAAAGACTTCATATTTTTCCCACATTATGATCTGAATCATTCAATGACAGAACAGAAACACACATACCGATGTCAACACACTTCAGCCTCACTGATTCAATACGATGTATTTCATGTAGAACTGGCACAGATGCTGCTGGAATCCGATGTAAGTTACTTCATGTAGATAAATCCAGACCATAATCACGAAATTGCGTCAAATCGACAAAAATACCAAAACGTATTCATTCCAGATCAAATGGAGAAGTTGTTGCAATGCGCATTCATTCACAATATGACTCCAAATTTCAATTTTAAGTAGACCAAACGCCATTTTCTTTTGAAACTTACGTCTAGCGTGCGACCAACTTCAAATTTATCTGGGCAGAGTAATGTGCGCATTGATAATGTTGTTGTGTAATGATGCATCTACGCTTGTGTATTTAGTTTGGAATATGGCATACATTCAGTTACTTTGTTTCTTGTAGTGTATTTTTATTAAGATATTTAAGCCTTTGGTAGAATAAGAAAATGAGCATATAATAAAAAGGTTACTGCATTTGTATGGGAAAATATGAACTCGTTTTGTCGGATGATATACTGCACTCCCAAGGTCGTGCAGTATAGCCATCCGAAAAACTCGTTCATATTTTCCCATACAAATGCAGTAACCTATAAATACTGCACCTATGTAATCCTGGAATAAAAACATTAAAACTAATGCTGCACCCATGTAATCCTGGAATAAAAACATTAAAACTAATACTGCACCCATGTACTCCTGGAATAAAAACAATAAAAACTAATACTGCACCCATGTACTCCTGGAATAAAAACAATAAAAACTAATACTTCACCATGTACTCCTGAGACAAAAACAATAAAAACTAATACTGCACCCATGTAATCCTGGAATATAAACAACGAAAACTAATACTGCAACCATGTAATCCTGAAATAAAAACAATAAACACTAATGCTGCACCCAACTAATACTGCTGAAGGGATGACCATTTAAGAGGGGACCACTGTAATATCTTCTATTTGTCACACAACAGTGCAATATTTGTCAATCACAATATGTATATAACATCATACCATAGCATATCAATCATCATATAATATGTATAATTTGTGACACAGAATCTATTTTTTAACAGCTCCTAAAAATAAAATGTCTTGCTTTCTTCCTGACCATGACCAAAATCTTGATAATACATCAAATTTAATATCTGATCAGATTCCGAATCCCATTTTACAGTATCCCAAGAATCACCCACATTTCCTACTTATCTCAACTTCTTTGGGAAGTAGTTTCCAAATCCATTTCATTCATTACTACATTTAAAATAAAACATGATATGTATATTCCTGTTTTTTTGTAACTGATGAGTACTTCCAAATAAATTTCTGCATTGCCCAGTCTTGCTACATGAAATAACAAGCCATCACATACACCTGATAACATGGCCATCTCACCATATATACTCACTTGTAAGTCCAAAATGCAGAGATCCAGATCTGCTGTCTTGTAATGCAAGATCGGGTCTGTACAGTTTGTTAGGAGTAATCAGTAGAACAAACAACATAGACTCTGATCTGCTGGCAGGTTATGCAATGGCAAATAGGGTCAATGTTGTTTGCAGTAGGACAGGACCTTTAAGTTAGTAAATATGGTAGGTGACATGTTATTTAATTATCAATATAACTGGATAACACTGTACTCAAAAACCAATGGGCACTTATGTTACATTCAAAGCTGAGTATGTTTATCGCATGACACTTGATAGGTAGTCTAACTTACCAAACAAAAGTACCTGGTTTATCACTATCACAAATTTGCTTTTGCATAAGGAATGATGTTCATAAATGTATGTAAAAAAAAGTCTTGACTCCAAAAATAATATACATTTTGATAAATGTGCCCATAGATTTCTCTAAGTACATTTTAGTAATTACCATTAGAAACACATTTTTGTAGTAAAACTCCCTGGTTAAAACTTTCAGCTGAAAAACTAAATGTTATCTGTCCACCTAGGTGGCAGTTAGAGTCATCTCCCCTTAATACCAGGATTTGCACCAAATCTCATGAAATCGTCAGTTAGTACTGGAGCAGAAGGCATGCTCTCTATATGGATGTAACTGCAGGGAGGCTGGGAGGGTGTATGTGTATTATGATTGGGTAGGTTATTATCGAAGAAACATATCTGACTAGAAAAAAATTGGTTTCTTCTTCAAAATACATTACCGAATCATAATACCTTAGGAGAATTGGGAAAAGGTGGAGGGAGATACATCTCCTTACCCAGGAAAGACCATCTCTGGTCCCCTAAGATATGTGAGATACCTCCTAGACAACCCAACTGTAAAATAGATTCTATATGTCGGGGAGTGGCTTTGAAAGGGAAAACAATTTTCCTCCAACAAATCCAGCGGAAGTTGTCAAGTCACATCTTTATGAAGCTGTCTAATGACTCAAAAGGTAACATTTTGCAGGTTCCTCCTGACTAAACTGAGCCTTTTAGGATGATAGATCTCTGACAAGACTGGAGAAGTGTATTTGGATCTCCATCCCACAGAATGGATAATTAGTTAGAAAACAGTTTTGCTCAAATGCATGTTTGTGGTGACTGTCCTAACTGCTGAGCTGACAAGCAAAGCAAATTCATTGGTGTTGGTTTAGTCAATATGCAGAACATATGTCCCACTTTATTCAGATGAATGTGTCCATGTTGTTATATCATTCTTACCCTCTTTTGAAGGAAAAATGAAGCATAATCTCCACTGATGCAATGGCTTGGTCTTCCTGAATACCACTTTAGAGCTTGCACTGGGTCCTGCAGATGACCTTTTGAAGAGGTGTCCAAAATAAACAGGAATTATTACCAATATCTGATTCCCCATGAATGGTAGCCTGTTCTTGGCAATGAAGCAGAGGGATTCATGAGTGATTCCGATCCATCTTGTTTGAACTGCATGTAGATGAGTCAACCAACTGGAAATATATTTGTTGATTTTGCCTGCCAATCACCAAAGCAGAGAAGAGGCAGCACTTACATGAGAGGTGAACTAATTAGGTCCCTGAAACCACTTCAAATGGTGTCTTGTTCAGCCAGGTAAATACCAATGATAAATACCACTTGGGCAACGATACACTGTCACTGGCTAGGTGAAAATCCAAAATGAACAGAAGATTGGATAGGTCTTTGGTTTGTCTGATATCCTGTCTTTGATGATAACACATAGTGCCAGTGATGGTGGAACAGAAGGTTTAATTGTGATTGGTACTGTTTCTCATCAAAGAGCCATTGGAAGTTAGCTATTGAGGTATGGATTCCTACATTGGCAAAAAGTGCTATTGTGTACTCCAATGAGATTATATTTCATTGCCTTTGTATGCCTCTAAGGTAGATGGCCATCTCACTTGAGAGGTTCTCCACTACTTGTGAAAACTGTTTGTTCTTAAAAGCATATTTACTGTATTTACCGGCCTATAAGACAATGCTTCTTACCAGAAAATCTTAGCTTTGTCGTGTACTCCGAATCGTCTTATATATGAATTATGTCATCTGAATCGCTTTATCATATGTCACTTAATTTTCTGCAAGGAATATAATTCTCCCAAAGAATGAAAAATAATGTGTAAAAAAAAAGTTCATTTTGTGGAAGAGATTGTTTATGAAAAATATAGGATCTAACATTGAGAAGGATTTTAAATAATTACATGTTCGTCAGTATTAAAAATTAACATACATCGGATGTAATTGTGTTAAAGCAGCATGCACTAGTAATGTATGTTAGATGTAATATACGTTGGTTAAATTTGATTACATATGTGCGTTAGAAGTGATGAATAACCATGACAATGACTTATATTTCATCACATTTTTCTTCTTGCAACTCATGATTAAATAAAAATTATGCCCCATTATGAGATAGAGACAGAAAGAGAGAGAGAGAGATATCTTGGCGATTCCAAATCTGTATTGTTCTCTTACCTGATTGTGATCTTACTCATGTAACATATTCCATTATCAATTAATATCACTATACAAGCAATTCCTTCTAGTTTTAGTTGCCACTTCCACTGTCCAAGAATCATATGGTTTTATAGTGATATTTACATGCTAATTAAATATGCTACTGCTGTAGTCAGGTTGTCCAAACTAACATCTGTCTGAAGTCAAGATTCGGCAGACCAAGTCAGATTAGTGAGGCTACCAATAGGGAAATGAGGATACCCACGGGTATTATGAATAGCATACCATATAATGAAAGGAAATGCCAGGTGGTCACTTGTGTAAATTTCTGAACCAGTGACATCTTTTGAACTTGTCAATGGAACTGACAGCAATTTAAAGTAACATCTAGCATGAGCAAAAATCAAAAACAATTGCCACCTAAGTACAGGAAGAGTACATGCACATAAAAAATAATCTTATTTGTTGGGAATGTCGTTATACTTGCAAAGAAAATTCGACTGCATGCGAAATGGTCATTCCTGGGATTTAACATAAATTGTGTCTATACAGATATAACTATCATGAATATTTAAACCCAGAAGGAGTATGGTATGTATTTTGATGGTTTACATTTACTATTTAATTTATTAATGTTGTCTCTCTCTGATAAAAGCTTCAGCTAAACATAGGCAATAAGGTAAAAAAAACCCCAAAAAACACAACAACACGAAGACATTTTACTTTATGATCAGGTGCAAGAAGAAAAATGCAATGAAATACATATGCATCTCTCTCTGTGTATCGCTCTTCCCCAATCAACTGTGGAAAAAGCCTTTTAGCATTAATGATGTAATTTCCCTATTGCTGGTAATCTGAAATAAGATACAGCAATACTTTTATTATTTATGAAACCGGAAGTTATTATAGTCTAATTCCACACAGCATCGCAAATTTTATCCTATCTGTAATTCAATAAAAATTTTCAGGTCAGTGTCATTATATGTAGCTAAAAGTACATAATACATTTAAAATACTTGTGTGAAACAAATGAGGTACTTTTAGTTACATTTAATGATTCTGACTGGAAAGGTTACTGAGTTGCAGATAGGATAAAATTCATGATGCTGTGTGGAACGAGGTGGAAAAGATGAAGCCGAAGTATTGATCTGGCCTCGTCTTATACTCAGCATCAACTTAAATATGGATGAAGGACAGAAAATTTACCAAATCTGCTCCTCAAACTTATACTCCACATCGACTTACAGGCTGGCAAATATGGTAATAAGATCCAGATGTGCAGGTTTAGTACCTTTGGGTTGGGATGAAACACCTGCCATCATGATTGATTAATACAGACAAGGGAATATCTCAATTCCTGGTGAATCTGTTAGGAGACTCAGGTTGGTCCAAGATTCCCCGTTTGAGTGGAGTAATCAGGATGAGCAGACACTCAGATTCTACTGATTCCTGTATCACCTTCAGAACCTGGGGTGTGGGGAAGTGTCATTCCAAAATATAGAAAGACCATCAATTATCAGGGCTTTTGGATCCAGGACTGATGAAACATGGGATGGGATTTTGGCCTTCTACCTTCTGGCCAATAGGTCCATCAAAAGGCCAGTTCCACTGAGTATCTATTGAGTGAAAACATGTGGATGAAAAGACTATTTCATTTGTATTAGTTCCTTCATGCAGGACAATGAATCCACCAATACATTGGCCAGCCCAGAATAATTAGAACTCCATTGAGGACACCACTTTGGAAAATTCCAAACAAGAACACAAAGGCCTAGGTACTTGGCTCCACTTTGCTGCTTGAAATAAGTCACCACAGTGAGGTTGTCAAACAGAATGAAAACTCCATTCCCATGTAGGTTCTCCAGCCATGAATGAAAAGCTTTCAAAATGGTTTTCATCTTCAGGATGTTGATATGTAAATAATGATCCTGAGAGGGCCACACTCTTATGGCATCCCAAAAGGGTAGGTGACTTGCTCCCCCAGTCCACTGTGTTTTCATACATAGCAATTGTGATTGCTGGAGGTTGTCATGCAGAGGTATCCCTGATGCAAGTCTGGGTGGTTTCCCTGCCTTCAAGATGCAACCTTATACTGTGCAGATTGTCACACAGTCAAAGATTTGGCCTCCATTTGCACCACAGAATCATTGTTATGGGAAGTGTAGGAATTCTCTAGCAGATAGGCTGCAATGTATAGACCAGGAATCTACTATTGCATGACATCAATTCTTGATCCTGTGAAGGCATTTGCAAGAAAAAATATCTGTACATGCTTGGAATTTGTAACTGACAATGCAAGAAGTCCCAAATTGTTTGTAACTTGTAAGACTGTGGAAGCAATTGAAAGTAGATTCTTCTATAGACAATAATCATCTAATATTAGAACTGTAGACATGGCAGGTGATGTAGAGGAAAGAGGAGGAGAGAACTCTGACAGCAGTGGGTGGATAACTTCTTCAGTCCAAGCCTGCACGGCAAAGTTTCACTCATCATTGTAAGATCTAATAACAATGAGTGAATTTGATGTCCAGCTTTTGTCATCTTGGATTAAGGTAGTGAAGCTGATACCTCTTCTGCTACCTGCAAAGTTGTTAGAAAAGAATGTTGAGGATGGCAGCTCAGTACACTTACAGCACTTATAAGTTAGATCCTTTTACTTCCAAGGTGTTGCTAAGTAGATGCTCCCTTTGGGTGGCACAGGCTCAAGGGTGAATGAAGAGACATCTCTTTGAAACTGAGGAACCAAGATGGACATAATATGTGTGTCTTGAGGTAGTATGCAGGCAAGATTGATCCAGAAGGAAGCCTATATAAACTGGAACATTATCCACAGGAAGTGTCTGGCAGCACTATGCAGGTTAGACTGATCAATGAGAGTGCCTGTATAGACTGGATGTTGTTAGCAGGAAGTGCATAGCAGCACTATGCAGGTTAGTCTGCTATATAACTGTTTTCTTGAAGTGGGTTCTTGTGTATTGAAGCAATAAACTGGGAACCGTATGCAGTAAGTACCAAGCAGCATTAATATGAGTTGCGGAACTGGACAAGTTCATTTTCTGGTGGCCGACACTGTATGTTTGATTGTAGTTGTGGCCCATTGTGATCAAAGTTATATGGCCAAGTCCAGTTGTAAATGAACATGGCCATCTTGATTGGCATGACATTGTCCAGTTCTTGAGGTTGAGACAAGGTACGGATATTGATTCACATAGCCAGTCCGTAATTCTGATTTGCAAGACTGTAACTGAGGCTGTTGTTATTCTCCATTTTACTCCCTAGTAAATGATATGGTTTCGAACCCTTGTGAGCAAGTTATGTTTCTTCCCTTAAGCTATGCTTCCATGCCTTGTTCTTAGTTCCCAAAGAATTGCCACCCACTGACTTTTGTCCATAATATGCAAGTCCGTCATGCATTCAAGGAATGACAACCAGAGAAAAAACTACACATGTTGAGTGGTTGTAAGAATTGTCTCAACCATCCACGGTCTAAATCTATAAGTCAAAACAGAGCAGCCCATATTATTGATAAATACCTGTACAAGGGTGCACATAGACTGTACAGGTAGAGAATTAGAGCATCGCTATTAATATTTGCATACTAAATTATTAATTTTAGAAACAAGTAACCTGTAGGAAGGTCAAATGACTGCCTATACAAGTAAACACACTTAAGCTTCCCTTATAGTAACTACATGTATGAAATGGAGAGCAAATACTAAATTCTAATAACACCTAACCCATAGGAAAAATCACCAAAACATAACTTATAGTAACATTATGTATGAGCTGGATTCTATTGAGTAAACCATGTACAGAAAACTTACCTGCACTTACCTGACCAAACCGGAAGTTATACAGTAATATGAACAAGTATTCTATATTACACACACAACCTGCACATAAAAATGAACTGAGGCATCAATATTGACACTTATGAAGTAGACGCTACAATATCCATTATGAGACAATGTTAAATGCAGGAAAAGGCCCAGTGATGTTCTATACAGGTAAAGTCAGTAAAGTGTCATGTATACACCAATACTTTAGATGGTAAGACAAGATAATATAGAAACTGAACTGTATGTATCCTGATTCAGCCGAAATTATACAGCACTATTAAATGAGTGTTCTATATCATGCACCAGACATGCACTTACTAATATGGTTATAGCAATGTCAGGGGACACCATCGCAACCTGTGCAGAAGTGTATCAAAGGCACCAAAGTGTGTGACAACGGTAAAGTGATAATATATCAAGTTCAGAAACTTTATCATCTGTGATAGGAAGAACAGAAAAGTTGGAAATTGATAGACAGAGTATACTTCCCTTATAAGATGAAACTCCTACAACTTGTATCAAGGTAGAAAACTTCCAAAGTGCTTATTTGGATCTTTTGAGGCCTTTCTGTCTGTAGAGAGGGTGCTACTTGGCATGAACAGAAGTAGTAACTGGTGATTTCATGGGATTTGGTGCCAATGCCAGTATCAAGGGGAGATCACTCTAACTGCCATCTAGGTGGGCAGATAACTAAGCTTTATAGCTAAAATTTTTAAACCTGGGAGGGCTGGATTTGCAAGTAGTAGTTGTAATTTATTATGATTGGGTAGCATATTTTGAAGAAGAAATGTATGTGCACAGCAGCTTTTGTGCTTGAATTACATTGTAGTACATATATGGGATCAATGAATTCTGTGGAATGGACTGAGCTAAAATTGTTTAAAATGTTTTTGTATTTTTTAGTAATGACAGCCATTTTTGATGGCCAGTTGGCATAATTTGTAAAAAAATCAAAAGGCCTTTGAATAATGATGATTTATGCCAAATTTGGTAAAATTCTGTTGAGCAGTTTTTGAGCTCAAGTTGTTTAAAAGTCCTCCTATCAGTAATGGTGGCCATATTTGAGGTCAGATAAATAATTTGTTAATAAAGAATAGAAAGCCATTCATGCCAGAGCTAACAAATGTGGTCTACTGTCCAATGGTTATACCTAGTGTACAGGTTTGCTGTTTTCCGTAATAGCAGCCATACTTCAAGGCCATTGGCATCAAATGTATAAGCTTGAAAGCCTTTCAAACCAGGATGTTTTATGTCAAACTTGGTCAAATTGTTTAGATTGGTTTTTGAAAAGTTTTTTAAAAATAATTTCCATTTTTAGTAATGGCAACCATCTTTGATGGATATTTTTAAAAAAATTTTGAGTCAATTCTGCTGGGCAGTTAATCATGGTGGCCATATTTGATAATAGATCCGCATAATTTGTATACCAATGAAAACCATTCAGGCAAAGATCCCCCTCCCCCCCCCCCAATTTTTTTTTTGAAATCTGTCTGGTGGCTATGAGTAAAGGCTGAAAGTAACAACTGTTGTTGGATGCATGACAGACAACAGATGATACAAAATCCATGACAACATATGGCCACACCATAAGCTCTACTGGCTTTGTGACTAGGTAAGCTAGAAACATTAAACCAATTTACAAACTGCTCTAATCTGATTACACATCAAAAACATTTTGTATCCAAGTGAGATGCTAGTAAAAAAGCCACACTTGCTTTAGACTATTTCATGGTATGTCATAAAATGACACCTAATTAAAGTCACAATGAGCAGAGGTGAATACTTAATCTATTCATCCCTGCATGTAAACTGGCAATTAATTTCTGTCAACAACTTGAAGGTAAAAAAGAACGTCTATTTTACTGTTGATATTAAACAGCTGTGAACTGGCCTGAACTTCACCAACAGAACTAAAGCCTATGCTTAAATTTAAGTTTGAAGATTGAGATCTGATAGGCTCAAATTTAAGTTTCGAATCCAGAAATATGATTGGCTGAAATTTAAGTCTGACTTCAAGACTTACATTGGCAAAACCGAGGCCAGATCATCTACTTGGGAGTACGCCTCTTCTTTAAGGACATGCTAAATGTTTTCATGAAAACTGAATAAACCTAAATACTGGATAAAGAAACTAAATTTAAGAAGACAATTTATGAACTGTTTAAAGCTGTCACATAATATGAAAATAATCTAGGTCGATTTATGAGACTAGATTGTACTTTTTAGTACATTTTTTGTTATTAGCACCATACCAGTCTAATCCCCAGCCATCTGTTAGCAGTCTGATTGAAGAGAAATGGTGCCACATTGATGTCTATGCGCGCTAAGGTTTCGTTCAGAAATCTGGTTTGGGCTCTGAAACAGAGAAATAATTACAGAAACTCACATCGCTTTTTCAATTAAATATCTCTTGGCATCAGCAGAAAGTGAAACATGCAGAAATGTTGTTTTTAAACAATGAAGAAGAAAAATGTGTTGTTTACAGTGGTAAAAACAATTTTCTTTACAAAATGGAATTCCCCCTACAGGCATGGGGATGCAGAATAGGCCTGGTGTGCCCTACTGCATACTGTATAAGGCAACTAATGGGTTAAACCTCTTCATCACTGTCTTGGCTGGGCATAAAAATAACACTCTTCAAAATCATGTAACAATATTCATATAATGACAATTATGTATGCTGAAACATCCATCAGTTTTTATACCATGCAACAAATATCCCAACAATGTCAGTATCATTTCTAAAAAATTATCTTTCAGTGCAGTATATGTTTATTGTTACTTGACAAACCTGTATGCTCTTATAGTCATGAGTCCATTGAGAGTCTCACTGAACTGAGAGAAAATTGGTGACTTGGTCACACTGTCCAGTCTTTGAAGTTCTCTGAAATATATCAATCATTTCATAAGTTTTGAGAATTGAAAATTTGAGAATATTTGTTGGATACTGTGTTAAATTTTAAAAAAAAATGTTTTCGAAAAATTCCATTGAAAACAAAATACATATAAAACATAAACATGACAACAGTACAAAGAAAAGGAGCATAGTGATAAAAAAAACTCTCCCACAATTACTAGCAAACAATGGAGTCAATAAGCATCAACCACAGCACAAGAGAGGGCATAAAACAGCAAGGCACAAGGGAGACAAATTTTGGTTAACACAGACAGTAAGGGTGGGCGAGTAGTTTGGGAAACAGTATGCTAGCTACTTTTGTTGATATATTAAGTTAATCTCTTGTGTCCAACACAAACTGACATAAATAATGGATTTTAATGAAAATGGATGTTAGATATTAAGAAGTCATATAAAGTTCATAAGCTGTCAACAGACTTTTAATAAAAATCAAGCTGACATGCAGCACTCAAAAATTTGTGTAAAGTTTTAGTTGTGCCCCTCTCAGTATCAAGCCATGTTTATCCATCATAAACACACATTAACTAAACCTTCATAAGCAGAATTAAATTAATTAACTAACAGAGCCAAACACATTAATATGTTGCTCTATTTAATTTCTCAAGTTAACTAATGAAGTCAAATACATCAACATGGTTGCATTAGTTAATTTCTCAAGACAGCTACTTTAAATGTCACTACTTCGTTTTTGTCAACAGCAAATAGTAATGTCTATGTTGTTTATACTAATAAACACAACATATCACAGTTGTCACAGAACACTACATCCAGAGAGAGAAATAAAATATGAAAACTATAAAAGACAAAATAAAGAACTGTGTATATTTTATTAGAACTTGCAAGTTATATGCAGTCTCATCAGAGCTGAAAAAGACATGCTAATGAAGAGGCTGACTTTACCTGGATGTTGCTCTATAGAAGACCTGCAGACTGTAGTATAGGATGATTAGAGGAATAGCTGCCAAGATGAAATATGGAGTTCCAATGCTGTTCACAATAATTGCAGAAAATACAGCAAGACAACAACGGAGGAGGGCATCCCATGTGCCAGGAATTTTCTGAAATTGGCACAGCAAGCAAAATCTTGAGATTCAGATGGTAAAGAATTTTAACAAGGAGCTCATCTGTGTAGTGCATTGGGAAATCTTCAGCCAGGACAGAGGGAGAAAGCAACAGGAAGATGGAGAAATGGTGGAAAGTCTAACATCATTTGATGTCACTGACATTTTTAAAAGTAAGTGTACTGATAAGGTAGAGATAAGAACAATCAATATGCCAATATTCCTCAATGATCTGTATTATTATTTTATAATTAATATTATAATGAAATTTCTATATCTTTACTGTTGAGGTGAGGTAGAAACATCACAGAATGGTGTATCAGAGAGACTTCAGATCTTAATGTCTTTAAACAACAGATTTTAATAATTATGAGTTTACTTGTAATAATTTTTGTTCTTTATTATGCTTATTTCTACATTTTACATGAAATATTGTATGGTCTAGGCAAGTTTGCTGTCTAGTTTGGTAGCAGACTATACCCAATTTTCGACTGTCATTTAATTCTGGTTTGCAATCAACAATAATCAATGCCTGATTTATCCATCGTTTTCTAACATGATTGTGATAAAAGTTACAATTGCTACTTTAAAACATTGCTATATTTAATCATGAGCTTTTTCTTAAATATGTGCTTGTCATCGAGTATTACAGGTATACAATACTGTATGGGGACACATATCAACAGGTCATCTAAGTTTAGTCACTGACAGCTTCTATGATTTTCATGTGTACCATTTGTCATAGAGTATTACAGGTATACAATACTGTATGGGGACACATATCAACAGGTCATCTAAGTTTAGTCACTGACAGCTTCTATGATTTCCATGTGTACCATTTGTCATAGAGTATTACAGGTATACAATACTGTATGGGCACACATATCTACAGGTCATCTAAGTTTAGTCACTGACAGCTTCTATGATTTCCATGTGTACCATTTGTCATAGAGTATTACAGGTATACAATACTGTATGGGCACACATATCAACAGGTCATCTAAGTTTAGTCACTGACAGCTTCTATGATTTTCATGTGTACCATTTGTCATAGAGTATTACAGGTATACAATACTGTATGGGGTCACATATCAACAGGTCATCTAAGTTTAGTCACTGACAGCTTCTGTGATTTCCATGTGTACCATTCGTCATAGAGTATTACAAGTATACAATACTGTATGGGGACACATATCAACAGGTCATCTAAGTTTAGTCACTGACAGCTTCTATGATTTCCATGTGTACCATTTGTCATAGAGTATTACAAGTATACAATACTGTATGGGGACACATATCAACAGGTCATCTAAGTTTAGTCACTGACAGCTTCTATGATTTCCATGTGTACCATCTGTCATAGAGTAATACAGGTATACAATACTGTATGGGGACACTGACAGCTTCTATGATTTCCATGTGTACCATGTGTCATAGAGTATTACAGGTTTACAATACTGTATGGGGACACATATCAACAGGTCATCTAAGTTTAGTCACTGACAGCTTCTATGATTTCCATGTGTACCATTTGTCATAGAGTATTACAGGTATACAATACTGTATGGGGACACATATCAACAGGTCATGTAAGTTTAGTCACTGACAGCTTCTATGATTTCCATGTGTACCATTTATGGTAGAGTATTACAGGTATACAATACTGTATGGGGACACATATCAACAGGTCATCTAAGTTTAGTCACTGACAGCTTCTATGATTTCCATGTGTACCATTTGTCATAGAGTATTACAGGTATACAATACTGTATGGGCACACATATCTACAGGTCATCTAAGTTTAGTCACTGACAGCTTCTATGATTTTCAT
The DNA here is from genome assembly GCA_016617855.1 of Megalonaias nervosa. Classification (NCBI taxonomy): domain Eukaryota; kingdom Metazoa; phylum Mollusca; class Bivalvia; order Unionida; family Unionidae; genus Megalonaias; species Megalonaias nervosa. The sequence goes on along the minus strand of JAECUM010092971.1, from coordinate 170,641 downwards.
GTGTACCATTTGTCATAGAGTATTACAGGTATACAATACTGTATGGGCACACATATCTACAGGTCATCTAAGTTTAGTCACTGACAGCTTCTATGATTTTCATGTGTACCATTTGTCATAGAGTATTACAGGTATACAATACTGTATGGGGACACATATCAACAGGTCATGTAAGTTTAGTCACTGACATCTTCTATGATTTCCATGTGTACCATTTGTCATAGAGTATTACAGATATACAATACTGTATGGGGACACATATCAACAGGTCATCTAAGTTTAGTCACTGACAGCTTCTATGATTTCCATGTGTACCATTTGTCATAGAGTATTACAGGTATACAATACTGTATGGGGACACATATCAACAAGTCATGTAAGTTTCATACAGAAAACTAATTTTAAAAAATACCATGCTTTTACAAGCCAGTACAACTAAAAGTCCAATTCAATATTCCTCTAATTAAATATGTCTACAACTTGAGACCTTTGACCTTAAAATCAGTCAAAATACCAATAACTCATTCATTGGAATGCAACTAAATATAAAATATGGTCAAAATGCATTTCTGTATGTACAAGTCAAGTTTTCAAAAGCTCAACAAAGTAAATAATGCAAACAATAGCCTTTGACACAAAGGTCAATTATGTCTGGCTTTCAAAACTCCTTGAAAATGAGGAGTTGTTGTTGATATATTGTTGTCATGGCAAGAATTTACAGAAATTTAAGACAAGACCATTTTTGCTTTTCAACTGCTGGGTGTTGAAACCATCTCTGATATTCTTGAGATATAAGTTTTTCAAATTAGCCATTGTAGTGGCCATACTGGGTTTAAGATCAGCACCATTTCATTTAGGATTAACTAAACATCACAAGAAGTCTTTTGGTGAAAACCCCTTGTCAATATGATTAACCATTCAGAAGAAACAACAAGAACAAAATTTGCAAGATGGTCGTTGTGGCAGCCATAGTGGTCAAAAGTTTTGCACAGTGTTTATTTAGGACCAACTAGAGATCATGATAATTAATTTGGTGAAACCCAGTGACAATATGGCCATCAATTCAGTATGTCAGATTATCATCACTGTCATTTTAAACCAATAGACAATTTCTTGTTCAAGTTCCATGTTGATATGACTTTTCATTAGGTGGAGTAGGAATAACATGATTTTCAAGATGTCTAATATGATGGTCATAATGGTTGTCAGACACACTTTTTCATTTAAGACCAACTGGGCATCACAACAAGATTTTGGTAAACAAAACCCCATGTCAGTACAACCATCCATTCAGGATTAGCTATTACAAGATTTTCATACTTGATCTCCGAGCAGCACCATTTTCATTTAAACAAACTATACATCATAAGTCTTTTTTTTCTTCCGCTGCAATAATATAGAGTCGCAATAATTTCTTTTTTACAATGGCAGCCATGGTGGCCATACTGGATTTCCAATTGGCATTATTTTCATTTATGACCACCTAGACATCATAAAAAGTCTTTTGGTGAAAACCACGTTAATATGACCATCCATCCAGGAGAAGTAGCAATAATAATATTTTTAAGACAGCTGCCATGTCAGCTATATTAGACAATAGACTGACACAATTTTCATTTAGGACCAAATTTACATCGTAAGAAATCTTTTAGTGAAAATCCTATATCTATATGATTATCTGTTCAGAAGAAGCAACAATAACAAGATTTTCAACATGTCCGCCATATAGGATGTCCAAGCTGGACCATTTAACTGAAAACACAAATAGAGCTTGGGATGAATGTGTGCGCAAAGTTCAAGGCAATCCTCCAAGTAGTTTAGGAGGAGTAGCAATAACAAACTCATGCTAATGGACAGACAGATGGCAGAATAAATAACAGGCCATCCCATATGCTCTTATGATCAATGATCAGAGATAAAAAGAGCTGGACTAGCTGTATTAATGAGTACCAGAAAAAAGGATGGACACACAGACATGAGGAGTGGTATAGGTATGAAAAGCCTATATTTATCTTTATAATTCTCAGAGAAAAAAGGGCAAACTATAGATAGTCATACTTTGTGCAATGCTTACATTATTTATAATAGATATGTGTTGCTGTATTAGAATTGATCATTAGAACTTATGTATTAATAAGAATTAAAAAATCCAACAAAGCACAAACCTGATCAATCTGGCCAACATCAGATGAAAAACGATTAATGATTCTTCCACTGGGATTTGTTTCAAAAAATCTGCAAAAGAAAAATCTGGTATTCTAAATTAGGAAAATTGTTCCCCATAGTCTTAATTAACTTTTCTCACAAGATGTGTGTGTGTTTGTGTGTGTGTGTGTGTGTGTGTGTGTGGTTGTGTGTGTGTAAGAATTCCAATACATTACATATCAAATTGTTTCAATAGCTCTTGCAAACTTTTGTTAACAAGGAAAATTAAACATCTCAAATTTTGGTGCAGACACCACATTTTAAAATTAAAGTCTATGACATAACAATCATAATCCTGGTTTATCACATACCAGAGAAATACAATAGATGTCTACAACAAATGTCATCAGCTGTCTATGACATAAAGATCATAGTCTTGTTTTATCAGATGCCATAGAATTTCAACAGCTGTCTATGACATAAGGATCATATTCTCAGTTTATGAGAAACCTCAGAAATTCAATAGCTGTCTACAACATAAGGATATAGTCTTGGTTTATCAGAAGCCATAGAAATTCAATAGCTGTCTATGACTAATGGATCATGGTTTATCAGAAGCCACAGAAATTCAATAGCTGTCTATGACTAATGGATCACGGTTTATCAGAAGCCATAGAAATTCAATAGCTGTCTACGACTTATGGATCATGGTTTATCAGAAGCCACAGAATTTCTATAGTTGGCTAAGACAAAAGGATCATGGTTTATCAGAAGCCATAGAAATTCAATAGCTGTCTACGAATTATGGATCATGGTTTATCAGAAACCATCAAATTTCTATAGTTGGCTAAGACAAAAGGATCATGGTTTATCAGAAGCCATAGAATTTCAATAGCTGGCTAAGACATAAGGATCATGGTTAATCAGAAGCCATAGAATTCCAATAGCTGGCTAAGACATAAGGATCATGGTTAATCAGAAGCCATAGAATTCCAATAGCTGGCTGAGATATAAGGATCATGGTTTATTAGAAGCCATAGAAGTTCAACAGCTGGCTAAGACATAAGGATCATGGTTTATCAGAAACCAGAGAATTTCAATAGCTCTCCCTCATTATAAAGTTCTTCCTATTAATGCAATACCCAGGAGTTAATAACCCCAATGGGATCCAATATATTCTGAAATGAGTATAATATCATTCTTCCACTTCAGCCTCCTCTCCATCTTCTTTAAGAAAACAGTTAAAAGAATTGTAAGAGATATATTCACCTAATTGGCACATTCAGTATTGTTGTCAGCAGGTTGTCATGGAGACAACGGGCCCCTCGTACCCCTGTAAACTGGAGTATAATGCCTGAAGCAAGGGTGGATGCCACAGCGAAAACAAACAAAATTACATAAACATGTAAATAATGGCTGTTGTCAAAGGCCTGAAAATATACAAGAAAATGTATACATAAAGTCAATGCATATAAAAAGGATAAAGTTTAAGTAAATACCTTCATCTTAAAGATAAAGGGGAGTAGAACAAAAATCAACAATGAGGGGAGAGGAGGAAATGACCATAGTTAAAAAATTTACATAACACTTTAATATCCCTCTCTCTTTCTTCCTGCTCAACTCTATAAGACCTCTAATGAAATCAAAACCTTCCCTCTAGTTATGTAAGCATTAATCTATTGATTGTTTCTGAGCTTAATCTGTTTCTTATCTGTACTGAGAACCCCCTTTCTGTCTAATGTCTGAAGGGGCATATAAGTAACTAGCTTAGCTAGCAGGAACAAGTTTTAAAACTGTTCTTTATGGTTGTTGTGCACAGTTTTCCACAGCTTACAGGTATTGTCTTTTGGATACATCTGCTCCAGAATAAGATTTTTCACTAACATAAGCTCTGCCAAAGTTTAACTTTCTTGAATTAGCACTCTAATGTAAACTATGCCAGATTTATGTGTGTGTGTGTGTGTGTGTGTGTGTGTGTGTGTGTGTGTGTGTGTGTGTCATATCACTATGATGTCTGCATTGTGGCAGTTTATAGTGATGTCCTGCACTGGGGCATCATGCCACATACATGTAGTATCAAGTTCCAACCAGTCACATTATCCTGACACCAGGCCGACCAGTCCTAACACTAACCTCTTAATGCCGAGTGTCATGTGGGGCAGCTGCTAATACTAATTTTATAAGTCTTTGCTATGACTTGGTCTGGGTTTGAACCCGCAACCTCCTGCATTCAAGGTGGATGCTCTAACCACTTAGGCCACTGGAGCGTTATGCCAGATTCATGTTTCCATAATGCTGTGATAGGACTTTAAGTCCATTAATGCCATAGTCTACTTGTTCAAACAGAAGTATTTTGATCAAATAAAAAGTTTTACTTCTTAATTTCATTTTATATCCTTTTTGCTAGGGCTTTACTGTTTTGTAGCACATGATCCTGCAGGGCTAAATTGTGACGAGAAAAGAAACTAAAAGTGCAATCTACTTTTAAATTGTCTGTATTTTAATTTGGATTGTCTGTCTGGCTTTTCTAAGTTAAATTTTGAAATACCTCTAAAATGAGGGGTTGACCGTCATGCTGTCTGTTTTTGTGCATCCAACATATATAAGATGAAACTCCTACAACTTGTATCAAGGTAGAAAACTTCCAAAGTGCTTATTTGGATTTTGTGAGGCCTTTCTGTCTGTAGAGAGGGTGCTACTTGGCATAACAGAAGCAGTAACTGGTGATTTCATGGGATTTGGTGCTAATCCCAGTATCAAGGGGAGATCACTCTATCTAACTGCCATCTAGATGGGCAGATAACTAAGCTTTTTAGCTAAAATTTTTAAACCTGGGAGGGCTGACCATCATGCTGTCTGTTTTTGTGCATCCAACATGTACACTGGACTTGTATTTAACACCAAATTTCAGGTTCAAAATCAACTCCAGCTCCAATAATCTGATACACTTCCTAGTTTTAAAAATAAATTCCCTTCATCACTATGATCAGCCAGTATTTGCTGAAAATTCATCATCTAGAGATTAACCACACTGGGAATCAGCCATTCTGGTTCTCCTAGATAGCCTGTATTATAAACACACATCTGTAAAACTTCCTTGATGCAAGGTTCAAACAACAACAGAATGTTTGTAATGGGGCCCAATATGCCAATTAAATTTACTTTAACCACCATTCATGTCAAGCCAAAGAAGTGTAAACAGTTACAGAAAAATACTTGTCATGAAAAGCAATACAATACTTCTACTGGCTTGACATTTGTCCCGACAAGCAGTTTAAGGGTGAATGGCTGAATATACTTGTATACTGTGCAGAGCACATTTCCATATGTGTGACTTGAAACTCCCTTGTGTTAGTTCTTGTCCATCATCACTTTCCAAGTGCATGAATTGAAACAAATTTTGTGCAAATCACATGATCATGTGCCTTGGAAGCATCTCTGCTGCTGTTACCTTGATTTTAAGAATGGTGTATAAAACAAAACATGAAACAAAATGCTTAGAGTAGGGAGCTACATATAAGTACCATTTCTAAGGACACCTAGGCAAGCAGATCCAAGCTGGCCTGGGAGGGAATAGAACCTGGTCTGTGAGGATATAGAACCTACAACCCCTTGATTGCAAGTCTGATGCATTACCAACTGCGCTAATGTGGCTCAAATGAGAGAGAGAGAGAGAGGAACAACTTTTAAAATGAAAACCCCTTCATGTCTTCTGCTGTGCCTGATGGAGTTGTTATACAATCAAACACAAACACAATTACAACATACATATATATATATATATATATATATATATATATATATATATATATATATATATAAGAAAAAGAACTTCACTCATAAAGCAACTTGTGGTCTTTTCAACTTTCTTAACATACCATACAAAACATTTTGAGAGCAAGAAGAAGAAGAAGAAGAAGAAATGTATTAAATCTATAAGCAATTATGTATTCATCTACAAGCATTTCGATCATCATTTTGTCAGGTCTATTGGACTATTGTAATAGGTAGAAAGATGCATGGTAGACAGATAACAAAAGCTGAATGAACTGGAAACATCAGAGAAAAACACAAAAAGTCGTAATAAACATTGACAGACAGGCGAAATGACTACTTAATTGACAGACAGAAAAAGAAACACACGCACAGACAACCATAGAGAAACACAGGGAGATGAACTTACAGCAGTTGAATTGGTTTGCTGATTGTCATAATATTCAGTGGAGGCACTAGACCAGAGGGACAGCCAGAAGTTGGTCGTCACAAGCAGTCCCTGATTCAGCAGTAGCATAAGCACCACAAAAATACAGAGCAGAATACCACAAGCCTTTAGATAACACAGATACACTGACATCTTCACTGCTCCTACTTCTCGATGTTCCTTTTTAATTAATTTCCCAGATGGCAGCGATTCTTCATTAAGGTCTTCCTCTAAAAATAAATACCAGTAGTATACAATCATTTAGTTTTAACCTTGTACATAAAACTGAATAGGTTTGTTGTTTTTAATGGCACTTTTAACACATTACTGGTTACATCATGCTGAGAAAATGCCTGTCCCAAGGATGCACCAAGGTGACTGGCCTGGTTATCAAATCCAAGATCCTAACATTAGAAGTATGATGTTCTACCAACTGAGTTACCATGGTTCCCAAAAACTGAATCAGAATAAGAACAGACTTTACTGGATTCAAATATCTAAGCTCTTCAAAAATGTGTGAAAATGGTCACAATGACCTGTCTTGTCTGTAAAATATGTACACCAAAATATAAATGCCCATGATCATGATGATTTGCAAATACATGTAATAAAATATAGACCTCTTAATAAACTTTGCCTGTTGCAGAATGTGGTTTTCAGTAATCAAGCAAATTATTTAAAATTTACATGCTGTAATATAGAAATACATGTAGTTTCACATAAATCTACACTCTATTATAAATTCAAGTTCATCTTTAGTTTGATCGAAAAAATAAATAAATTCTGAAGTGGATTTTCAGCTTAAGTGCTTGGTTCTGAAACATGGATGCAGTGTTGAAAATGGATTGTATTGAACACTGCATAAATGCTGTGAGGTTAAATCGGCATGTTATGTGTACCCAGAATGTACCATAAAATACCATCCTTTGATCGATGAGATAGTAATTACTATCAACAAATATTATGAAATATTGTACATGGGGAGACAGTAATTGATTTAAGAAAAATTATTATTCATTCTGGAAAGCTGATATTGGCTGAGGAAAGAAAGTATTTAAAATTTTCATGTACCCATTAACAAGTGTGAATCAAGGAATTTTTAAGCAAAATGTCCTTAATAATGTTATTGTACAGGAGATAAAATTATCAATTTAACAAGCAAACATTGTTAACTGTGAAATAAATATTATTTAAGGGCAGAAAATCATAAACACAATGAAGTAACAACAAAAAAAGAGAGGCCAAAGCATGCATGATTGTGCTTGCCTGGCTGACATTTATTAATGAGTCAAATACAATAGCAGTAGGCCAGGTAATTGCTGTAGCAAAATCTGATACCACAATGATCCCTCCTATTTGGTTTAAATTAGGTAAGTGATTTTGTCTTTTTAATAAACAGTTTCGAGCCATTTAGGTTTAAAGTTTTTAGTAATGGGAGCACCATTTAATGGCAAATATACATCTTCTGAACATACTTGAAAGGTATTCATTCTTAGATGTTTGAATTCAGAAAGCATTCATACCTTAATGTCTGAATATACCTAAGTTTCACTCAGACTTTGATCTTCAGTGACCATAGATAGATGTGCCTTATGGCCAGCTCAGCTAAAAATATATAACTATTACTGGAAAATTATATATATATATATATATATATATATATATATATATATCATTATCAGATAAGGGAAGAAAATAATCAATTAGGTCAGTACCTTTCTCTTCATCCACATCTTCCAAAAGTTTGCCATCAACACCAGACTCTTCTCCCTGTGAGATGTGTCTCTGGGAAACCTTAAATAAAATTGAAACTGATTTTCTACAAATTGCAGATTCTCACAACAAAAAAGCCCTGAATTTTCACAATTTTCACATTCTGCTGAAATTTTGTTTTGATATATCAATTTGTAGATATCAGGAAATTTGTAATATTAATCATAAATATTATTTCCAGTTAAAGCAAGAAGTAGATGGAAAAAACTTCCTCTATGAAAAGTTACCTGACTATGATCTTTCTACCATATAGAAATTTGTCTACCATGACTACCATAAACAAATGATTTTTTAATATATTAACTGATGAAAATTTCTGACTTTAACCTAACTTTATAATTTAGTAAAAGAAAAGCCAAGCTATGAGATGTCACTATTTTTATTTCTGCTTTGCCACTGTAAGTTGATTGGCTTTTTATCCTTTGATTTGATTTGTCCCTCCAAAATGAGTTAGAAACCAGTACCGTCATGTACATGACAACAGTTGACCATTTCACTAAGCAGGCTTGTGTAGCATTTTAAGAACAAATCCTATGTAAACTATCTTCCAAACTTGTCATTTTGATTTTACCAATCTTACTATATCTAGCTAAACATTGGATCTAAAGATACTTAATATAATTAAGATAATAATTAATAGTCATAATTAACATAATTAATAGTCATAATTAACATAATTAATAGGCATAGCCTCTTGCTCATCATCAAAGTCATCCATGATCTTCATGATAATAAACCCATCATTCAAGAGTGGTAGCAAGGTCTGCCAATCTCATACAAGTTCACCTCAGTAATAAGTGTGGATCACACTTTCAAACTGCCCAAGATCTTGATGACATATGTTCATAATTGTAATTTTGATCAAAATCGCATCAGAAATACAGCCTCTAGAGAGGTAACAAATCAGCTAATAAGATGCAAGATCACCTCATTAATATGTGTTACTCTCATTGAATTTATCTGAAATCCTGTATTTAAAGTTTGACAAAAACCATACTTCAAGTCTGATCAAAACTAGCAAGGTCAGCCAATCAAATGCAAGACTACCTCCTTAATGTATGTACCTCACTGATTATCAAATCCATCCAAAATCTTGACAGTATTAGCCCATACTGTAAAACATTTTATTTTTGTGGGTTTCAAATTTTGTGGTTTGAGTAAAAAATACATATTCAAGGGTACATAATTTTGTGGATCTATCATTTACCCTACTCCCATAAATGATGCATATGTCTCTGTATAAGCTTACTGGTATACCAACATTTATTTCCATGTGCGAGCAAACAGGTTCAATGTGTACTGCATTAATTAAGCTGAGTAATTTAAGTTATTCATTGCTAACATCTGCTGTAAGTGCGGAGATCTGAAATAAAATCATGACTTCTGTTTCCACACGTTTGAGATAACACATTTAATACCACTATTGAAATCTTAAGTAATTAGATTCTCAGGTATTTTTAGAGTCCACTATAAAAGCATAAAGTTTTCAACAATTTGGGATTAGGCATGTTACGTATAGGCTGTACAAAGGTAACAAAAGAAAAAAGTGAAGCCAACAAGCTTTGTATATTTTAACAAAATAATTTATCTGCCTAGAAAACAAGGTAAAAATGTGAAATAGGACTTACGGTTTGTGAAAATAATCCAAAATTTCATCCTAGAATTGAAAAATATAAGTCCTATCACTAAACAGTTCTAATTGAATCCAGGTTCGAATCTTGATGAAGTTAAAATATGGAAGGTGATGACGTCAGATGAGGTCATTGTACTGATGGCAACAGTTTCTCGTTGAATCACAATTTATAATGTTCTGTTTAGAATTCCAGAATAAATTTCCACTGAATGTCTTTGTCCCAGAATTTTTATAAAGAAGAGCACTTGTGTAGTTTTCTAGAGAACATAAATTATTAAATCCCAAAAAAACAAACTGGCCTCAACAATAAAAACACCTTGAGCTTTGACGGTGTAAAAATACGACTGATAAATCTAATAGAGAGCATCTGTTTTAACCCATGATTTCAGATCACATGGTGGCTCATGTGACGGGCTACGTGATCACTAATTTGAACAGTGCAGTTTAAAAAAAAAATGCCATTTATCACATAGGCAAGATTAGCATATCTAAGAATCAGATTAAAAAAGAAAGGCTGTTTACAACTCAGCTAACACGTGGGCCGAAGATGACCTTGGTAATAGCCAATCGTTTTCATTCAATGTTTACAAACGTCTCAACCAAGGTGAACTATAAATAGTGATAAAGCAACCGTTACGTTCTAATCAGGTCAAGTGAATTTTCCAAAAAGAGATTCAAATCCGATGAAAATTATCACTACAATAAAATATAATGAAACAAAAATAAAATAAAAAGAATTTAAAACTAACACACAAGCAATTTAATTACATATTCATAACAGGCATCTGAACAAAGTCAATGACCAAACCTAACAAGCTTGTCAATATTGCTGCATGGGAACCCCTTTTTGCTGGGTGACCTTGACCTTGTGGTACAAAAATGAATCCATAAATGGTGGTGTTATTAATGCTGGTATTATCATGACTTGTGCAGAACATAAATCTTACAAAAATGTAACGTTACAAAATAAAACTTCATGAGTGGTATTCAACACAGGTGATTGATCAGTTAAATGAACTGGAGGACGTTTGAGATGTACATTCAAATCAGGTCTCAGTAGACCTGAAAACATTTAACCTTAAGCCAATTCGTTCAAAAAATGACTTATCTGCACACATGACAAAGTTGCACCTCAGAGAGACCTGACTGAAATGGACTTTGAGAAAGGAGAAATAGTCTGCTGATTGTTTATTTTGCAGTTAGTTGTACAAACATGTATTCATAAATGGGACTATTACGTGCTTTGGGAAATAAGAACACAGTGCGTAAATCTGCTTTTATTACTTTACTATACATGAGGTAGAGTCATTACAATCTTAAATGAGTTTTTCATGTTCATGAAATTTTGCAATTAAACTAACAGTCAGGGTCAATGTTCCTCATCATGCATCTACTTATCCTAATTATATTTCACATTCTCTGCACTACAGATAGCGGTGGCATTAAAACAAAAAAAATGGGTGATGCTTTTCCATTGCATATGATGGGGTTTGTCTGTGTGTGAGTGTCAGCTTGGTTGATATTTTGTTGTGACTTGAAATTTGTGGTCTGGTTCACCCATAAAAACAATGAAAATTGGACACACCCCCAGGGCTTCTGATAATGCACAAATGTGCATCCCTGATGCAATAAAATTAAAAATGACGCATTAAAAACCCCTGCCTAAAAGTCCGGTAGGACGCAATAAACATTGCTGACCAAGTCGATTTCCAGCTTGCAGAAAAGGTTGAGGTTTCTCAAAACAGAGGTCTCAAGGATTTTCTACGCCATCTGTTGAGGTCATGCTCATTAGTTATGCATTGTGTTCATTTCTGAGTGTAGTCAAATAAGTATAGTGCACGTGATCTCGAAAGGATGATGCGCTAGGGAGTCAAATTAAATTAGAAGATAAACCCTACGATAATAAATATTACTACCATTTGCTGCTTACACGTTGAGACCTGGACAAAATGCAAATCTGTATAATTGTTTTGAGGGTTAAATGCATACATGCCACCATTATGCTTTTGTTGTAATCATTATGCCTTTTTCAACAAATTACATTTTATGTTCTCCAGTATATGGATTTGGTAAATGAAAAAATAAAATAAATAAAAGTCAGCTCTTTAATTCCACTCTTATAAATTTGAGTATCTGCTTTAAAAACATCACTGCTAAGTAAGAATTTTCCTTGTTTTCTATTTATAGCAACTGTATATGACCCAGATTATTTCCAAGAAAACAGATGGGTTTCATCAATTTGAACTTTGCTTCACAGAGTCATTATATTCATAATAAAATTAGTTAGTGGACCAGTCTATGGTTTATAGAAAATGGTGCTAGATTATAAGTAAGACGTTTTTGGTGTGATCTGTGGATGTTACATGCCGAAAAATGTTTGAGCAGATGGATCTTTGCAAACTTCAAAACATGTCAGATCAGAAAAAAGGACAAATCAACACCATTTTACAAACTTTAAAAAAATATGAGAGTAATGAAATACAGCACTCGGGATTGAGCATATGAATGCTCATTGCCTAAAATTAAATTCACGATCATCCAGTTCTGCATTAAGACGCCTTGCCCGATAATTTTGTTTCGGAGGGCGCTACATATTACTGTCTAAATAACGGCCTTGTGTAGCATGTTCCCAAGTCAACTGATAGGAGATCAATTTTAATACATGAATATTTAAAGAATTATAAAAAAGTAAAACTGACAAGGTTTTATGTCTCTTTATTCCTGGCATTATAATTGATATTTATCCACTTCATGTATACCCAACATGCTTGTGAGAGGGGACTGCAACTTTTGCTGGTGGAACTCCTATTTTCACCAAAATTCTAGTGAGACCTCTCTCTCTCTCTTTCTCACATGCACACATACACACACAATGTACTGTAGAAACTACAAAGTGGGACCATTTAACATCTTGTAAGGACCCTATAAAATTCAAATGTGGGGGTCCTCAGGACTCCCTAAAATATCAATTTAACGGAAGCAATGCCCCCGAATTTAAAGTGTTTCACAGCATTAGTATGCATTGATCTTGCTCATTATCACACTTGTATAGATCTTAATGATATAAACATAGATTCCAAGTTGAATAAATTTTCGATATGGCCCCCCAGACATGTAACAAGCTCAACCAGATGCAAGATCACCACATTAGTATTTATGAATCTCACTAACTGAACCTGTTCGAGATTAAGCATATATTCCAAATTTTATTAAAATCAAGTCAGAAATATGGCTGCCAGACTGGTAAACATTTAGCCAATCTGAAATAAGGTCACCTTGTGATTTCAGACCCTTCATGAAATGGAAGCTATCCATGCTATTAACCAGGAAGTGTGTTTGTGTAACAAACAAGAATTGCAATTTAAGTGAAAGCAACCTTGACCTTGAACCTATCAACCTAAAGAATTTATAAGGAGCTGATACTAAGTGTAGCATACCTATTAAGATGAGTAGTGGGTATGTTGAGTTATTATGCAGAAACCAAGAATCAGTTTCATGTCCTGAAACCTTGACCTTGTTCTATTAACTGCAGACTCAAAAGTGAGCTATCCTTCCTCAAATGTAATGCAACTATGATGCTGATAAAAACTGGGTGTGGGAAACTTGAGGAAAGTTGACTTATTATGTGAAATACAAAATGATAATCTTAGCTCCAATAACCTTGACCTTTAACTTCTGGTCTTAAGAATCAATAGGGAGATGCCTGAGCCGAATGAAGTTTGATAAAAATTGGATCCAATAAAAACTCTACCTTTTGAGTGGAAACCAAAACAAATTATAAAGTGAGCTCCAGTGACTTTGACCATAACTTCTCAGTCTAATAATGAACAGAGAGTTTATCATGATCAAGTGTTGTCTACCTCTGATGTTTGATGAAAATAAAGACAGGGAAACTCAACTTATGCAGAAAAGAAAGTCACATTTTCAGCTGAGCAATCTTGACTGTGGACCTGGCAGCCCTAAAATCAATAGACTTCTATCCATCACAAAGGCATTTATGATCTCTGCCTCCTACCAATATGATGCAATTAAAGGGCAAGGGTCTGTGTCAAACATGGGCCACAACTCTATAATTTTGTGAGAAAAATGGGTAATAACAGAACTTGATATATATTTCTTAAGGAATATCTTCACACAACAAATTTTAAAAAATCCATTATGTCCTTTAGAAGTTACTGAGTGGAAACCAAACACATGATCAATGTGATGGGATGGGATTAGACAAGACTAGACACATGGGAAACTCTTCATGCCCCCTCCACTGATATGGCAGGTGTATAAGAAAAGACCCCTGCAAACTTGTTATTTTGCAGAAAACCATCTTTTCTATGGACAGAGAGATAGATGGACACATGGACATTGCTACTGCCATATCCCCCTAAACCCAAGACATGGTTAGAAACAAAAATGCTTTCACCTGGATTTGAACAAGAGATGAACTGTATGTCTCCAATGATAAGCCGTTACTGGATGATAAGCTCATCTTCCAAAAAGTCTAGTCTAGTGATGTTCTTGTCCAGTGATATGAACACATTACACTTTTCATCACTACTACAAAGCAGGCCACAGGACTGAGTGCTGGAGAAACACTGTTCCATGAATGGCTCGTGGAAACTGCACAAAACATCATTCAATACTGGTTTCTGGAGGAAACCAATTTTTGAGCTAAAATAGGTTCTACGGTAATACTTGTCCAATCACACTACCTTAGAAGTAAGACCACTACCTCACAAATATAGCCCTTCCTAAATATTTGTTTAGAAATAAAAAGCTAAGAGCCATCTGTTCACACAGGTTGGAGTCAAATGAATGATCTCCCCATGGATAGAGGGATTGGCACTAAACTCCATTTGTATTTCAGTCACTGCTGGAGCAGTCTGCTTAAGATGTAACTGTGAGGAGGTTGAGATGATGTAACCATATTATGATCGGGCAAATATTATCAAAAAACATATTTTACTTAAAAAATTGGTTTCTTCTTTAAATACATTTACCTGATCATAATATCTTTGGAGAATGGGTAAAAGGTGCAGGGAGCTACATCCCCTTAACAAGAGAAAGCCCCATCTTCAATCCCCTAAGATTCATGAAGTGGCTTGCATTTTTGTGAAATAATAGTGACTCTATATAACCAGATGCAGTTAACAGAGAAAAAATCTTTCCTGTGGATGTCGAGCAGCTGCATCACTGCAAAGCAGTCAAATGACCTAGGAAGGTAGCCTGATGTGGTGCAACCTTGAGACCATTGGAATGAAAGATCTCTGAGTTGAAAGCTAGAAAATGGTCTCTGCCTTCATTCCATAAGGTCAGTAAGAAGACAGTGGTACTTGAATGCAATGCTCATGGCTACTGTCCTAAGCTCACGAGTCAAAATGCAAAAGAAATTAATCTGGTCTTGTGTTAATTTCCTATATGCAGAATGAATAACCCATTGCATCCAGAACAATACAGTGTGAGCTGATATATCGACCTTTCCTTCCTTCATTGGCAGAAAATAAATGAGATCTCCCTTTTCATGCTGGCTCAGTTTGTTTCAGGTACAAAGTTCTCACATGATTCTACAGATGCCCTCGAGATGAAGTGCCCCACAAGTCTCACATGATTCTACAGATGCCCTCGAGATGAAGTGCCCCACAAGTTCTCACATGATTCTACAGATGCCATCGAGATGAAGTGCCCCACAAGTTCTCACATGATTCTACAGATGCCATCGAGATGAAGTGCCCCACAAGTCTCACATGATTCTACAGATGCCCTCGAGATGAAGTGCCCCACAAGGTTCTTAGGAATGAAAGAAGAGGTCTTCATGAGTGAAACTGAACCATCATGTTGCACATAGTTTGGTACAACTGACAAGGCACATATCTCACTGATTCTGCTTGCTGTAGCTAGAACAACTAGGAAGCGGGTTTTATACTAGAAACAAACCTAAGGGGCTCTAATGAGGGGTTCAAATTATGCTTAATTCAGCCATTTCTGAACCTATAGTAGCTTTCATTTTGGACAAACGGCCAAAGCCTCTTGCTATCTCCACTCAAAGTTTTTCAGAAGGATAGAGAGGCCAATATCCTTCCTTGTGTGGTCATAAATCATGTCTGAGATTGTGGAACAGTATCTCTTTTTAATGCTAACATTTTATCCTTGAAACGTCACAAAAGCAAGTTAACTATTTTGTGGTATCAAGACTTTAAGCAACATGATGTGTTCCCACTCAAAACACTGGAAGAACACTCTCCACTTCCCCTCATACACTTCTAGCATGGTGAGCCTTCACACCTGAGCTATTCTGTCAACCACTTTTTCAGCAAAACATTTGCCCCTGAGGGCAGGTTTGATTATGATCTAGACATGACGGCTCAACAGTTCAAGATTCAGATGAAACACCTGCAGTCAAGATCTTTTCAGCAGCTGAGAGAGACCTCAGTTTCCTTGGAACTTAAGGGGCCCCGGATGGCCAAGTAATCTAAGGTATTTGTCTTTACTGAATCTCACCTCTGTTCACGTAGGTTCAAGTCTCTGGCTCGGCCAATGTGGGTATGTGAAAAAGCTTGCCAGTAGCTTCCTGTGGGTCAGTGATTTTTCCTTTGTTTTTCCAAGCTTTTCCTCCACTATATATATGGGCTGCTATGAGCTAAAAATGGCATTAAACCCAGAACAACCAACCAACCAACCAACCAATAAACCAGCCTTGGAATTCATCTGCCAACCTTAATGGATCATTATCCATGGCTTATCTCATATAAGGAAAGCTATATGGATCAGATGGCACTGATGACTCATTTTTGCAAGACCTTTGGGATCAGAAGATTGAAGGGAATACACATGCATCAAGACTGTTCTGGTTCTTGGAAATTGTATTAGCTGCCCAAGCCTTGGATATGTGACCAGACAAACAAAGGATGCTAGCTTTGCACTCCACCATGCCACAATAAATCCACATGTGGTCAACCCCAGAGAGCACAGCTTAATCTGAATACTGAGAGATAAAAATACCATTCGACTTGGATTAGCTGATTCCACATTGATTATCCCATAATGTGCTGGGCTTGGATGTGGATTTGTTAAAAATGACACCATCTGATAAGATCCCAAACAAGAAGGCAGAGATCTGGGTATTGGGTTTCCCTTTGCCCTCCTATGTAATTACCATAAAGAGGGTGAGGGTGGAAGAATGAGAACACTTTTTCCAGACTGCATCTCCTGCCACAAATGAAATGCACTGACTATGGCCTTTGCCACCAGAAGGAATATAATCAATGAATGCTCCTGATGGAGGCTCACCCTGCACACTAACCAAAATGGAGGAGGCAGACACCTCAGACTGCTGTGCTGGCATCTATACTATTGACAACCTGAACCACTGTACACAGCTGGAGGCTGAGTGCTGGATCTGTGCTGGATAATCATTATAATGAGCCTCAAAACATGATCTGGAGGTCCTCTGAAACAAATCTATATCATCCACAGATCACCAAGGCAGTGCCTCCCATCACGTGGAAAAGTTGACTTTCTTCAAACAAGATGTTAGAAAGAAACTGTACTCCTGAAATTATTACTGACAGGATCAAGAGAAAGGGAAAGGATGTCCCCATTATGAATGCCTATGAGTGTCTTCATGCTTCTTTGATCTCTCCTGGGAAAATGAGGGCATGGATCTGGGTTGCTGAGCCCATATGGTGTGCTTCTTAAGTGTTGTTGTTGTTGTGGGGCTTAATGCCATTTTTCAGCACACGATAGGCTATACATGGCGGCCAGTATTAATGGTGGAGGAAGAAACCGGGAAATCCCCGGAAAGAACCACCGACCCACGAGAAGCTACTGGCAAGCTTTCTCACATATCCACATTCGCCGAATCCGCGACTCGAACCCACGCAGATAGAGGTGAGATGGCAGTGATCCCTAACGGAGAGCGGCTTCTTAAGTGGCCTGTTGCAATCTAAAATTGGTTACATGATGATTGCCCATATAGTGGAGAGAAATGCATATGCAGATATAGTATGAGTTAAGTGATTTTTAAATGCTCTCATACTGAATGAGTCAAATGAGATTGACTCCCCAGCATGAGTGACTGGTGGGGGGGTTATTGAAGAAAGGGGATGATTAGATTGCTGAAGAAATAAATATTGTCGTAGCGAACAAGCTGAACATGAGTACTATTGCTATGACATATCAAAGCCATTGTTGCCTCTTGGGGCTATCAGTGGATGAGGTTAGGATAAAAGCCATGGATACCAAATCATGAACAGATCCTGGATTAACAACATTATGAATTAATAGTTGCATGCCAAGAACAACTTCTGATCCATATGAACTGATG
This sequence comes from Megalonaias nervosa, assembly GCA_016617855.1. Classification (NCBI taxonomy): domain Eukaryota; kingdom Metazoa; phylum Mollusca; class Bivalvia; order Unionida; family Unionidae; genus Megalonaias; species Megalonaias nervosa. The sequence goes on along the minus strand of JAECUM010092971.1, from coordinate 152,572 downwards.
CAGGGTTGGACATTCTCAGGTTTGCAATGTTTCTGTTAACAGATGCATAAACAAGATACCCATGTAGGCCTAACATGATTCATCTGGTTAACATAACAGTTGACTCTATCATTTAGCAAGCTTACATACTGTGTAAGAACACATCCTATGTAAACCATCTCCCAAACTTTACATCATGCTGATTCTACCTATTCAACTATATCCTGAGAAAATTCTTTCAAAGGACAAAGGCATAACTAATATGTATAGTCTTCTGCTCATAATAAAATTCATTCAAGATCTTAATTATCAACCAAACTAATAAAATAAATATGGCTTCAAAAGTGACAAGAAGCCCAGCATATCAGATGCAAGATGACCTCATTAATATGCATCTGGCTTATTAATAAAACAATCAAAATCCTGATGACTGAAGTATATTTTTCAAGTGTCATCCAATAAAATAAAAAATATCACCTCCAATATGGTAACAAGTTCAGCCAGTCAAATGAAAAATTATCTCATTAATATGTGTGGATCTCACTCATTACACTGGTCTACAATTTTTTAGAAGTTGTCTGCTTCATAGATAAAATGTGCTATTTATTATGGATTTTGATGTGCTGAATTCAAATATGACAATTAAAACAACTGACTGGCTACTGTTTCCAAGATATTTAAGTTTTGACATTTTACATCTTTGTATATTGTGTAGACAGTAGAGTTTTAATCATAAATTGTAAACCTAAGTCTTTTCATGTTTTTATGGTTGCTTTATATGATAATATTTCATGTCCTGTTTATATAACACTTTAAAAAATAGCAAAAAGGTTATATAAATAAAATTTATTATGAAAGAAAAGGCAAAAACTATTATGTATATATATATATATATATATAAGTACATAGTTTAATCCTTATTCAGTGTCTACTTGGCGTTCTATGGCTTGTCTCTTGTATTGATTAAATGGAGCATCTCTTGTCACTGTCCAGCAATAATCTGTAAGCACTGATGGGCTCCATTTGTCCTGACAGCATTTCTCCATTGTTGCAATATCCTGGTGGAACTGCTCTCCATGCTCATTGCTCACTGGTCCCCATTTCAGTGGAAAAAAAATCTAGATAAGAGTGCAAAAAATGTATCTTTAGTGACATGTTGCAACCAAGGCTTTTGTATATCTTGAGGAGGTTTTCCACCAACTCCCTGTAGTTGTCTGCCTTGTTGTTTCTGAGAAAATTTGTTATCACTAACTGGAATGCATTCCATGCCATCTTTTCCTTGCCACACAGTGCATGGTCAAATGCATCATCTCGAAGAAAGTCATGAATCAGAGGACCCAAAAGGACGCCTTCCTTTATCATAACTTCACTTTACCTTGAAAATTTTCCACAGAGGTACTTGAAAGCTGCTTGTGTTTTGTCCATGGCCTTGACAAAATTCTTCACCAGACCCAGCTTGATGTGCAAAGGTGGTAACAAAATCTTCCTGATTCAACAAGTGGTGAATGCTAAACAATTTTCCTCCCAGGCTCCAATGACTGTTGAATTGGCCAATCTCTCTTGATGCAGTGGGAATCTCTCACATGACTGTCCCATTTGCAGAGGCAACAGCAGTACTTTCTGTATCCAGTCTTCAGACCAAGCAAGAGAGCAAGAACCTTCAAATCACCAAAAAGCTGCCACTGATGTTGGTCATAGTTTATGCACCTCAAAAGTTGTTTCATGTTTTTATAGGTTTCCTTCATATGGACTGAATGACCAACTGGAATTGATGGCAAAACATTGCCATTATGCAGCAAAACAGATTTAAGATTTGTCTTCAATGAATCAATGAACAGAATCCACTCATTTGGATCATGAATGATGTCTGCCATAAACACCACTGATGCTGTTGCAGGCTACAAGATCACCTTCTATAAAGAAGAATGGGACAAGATCCTTTTGATGGTCATGGAACATGGAAACTCACCTGCTAGGAGATTCCACTGCTGCAGTCTGGAGACCAACAGCTCTGCCTTAGTCTTGGATAGTTCCAAATCCCTGAAAAGGTCATTCAGTTCACCTTGTGTTATGAGGCGTGGTTCTGAGGAGGAGGATGGGAGAAAATATGGGTCATGTGACACTGATGGTTCAGGACTAGAAGTTTCATCCTCTTTCTCTTCCTTGTCTGACCTAAGTGACAATGATTCTGGTGCATCAGAAACCTGGCAGTCCTTCTCTGTGGGGTACTAGGTGTATAGCTGATGGAATGTTTGGATAATGCACAGTCCACTTTTTCTTCTTTGACACACCTTTCCCAACTGGAGGCACCATGCAGAAGTAACACTTGCTGACATGATCTGTTGGCTCTCTCCAAATCATTGGCACTGCAAAAGGCTTAGATTTCCTTTTCCTGTTCAACCACTGGTGAAGGTTTGTTGCACAAGTGTTGCAGCATATATGTGGGGCCAACCTCTCAACCTGATCTCCAATTCTGCAGCCAAAATAAAGGTGATAGGCTTTCTTAACATAGTGGTTGTACTGCACTCTTGTGATGCAAAAGTCACTTCACCACAAACATAAGAGAAGTTTTCTGCATTGTTCACACAAGTACGAGGCATCTCTGCTCACTTTGACTAAACAGAAATGTGTCCCTTTGCAAAATCAAACACTGACAAATAAGTGAGTACGACACTGTATGATTTCTAGAGCTGATATAGGGCAATTTGTTCAGCAGAGTGATGTAAGCTCAGTTATGACTGCATCATCCATGACTTCTAGGAATAACATGATGCAATTCATATTATGTATGATGCAATACCAGCTTCAGATTGCATCATTCATTGTTTTGCCTAAAAAGCAAGTACTGCCCAAATCCAGTCATAGATTTATTCATAGATCCAGTCAAAGATGTATTTCAGTCATTTCTGGTTTAAACTGAGATCCCTTCCCTTTATAACTCATGTATCCTCCATCATTCCCAAGTCAAGGGTCATATATACTGACCCAAAATCATATCTTTAAAACTAGAGCCAATCAACAATTTTAAGCATCATTTTCGTTCTCAGTGACCCAGAATTAATAAAGTTTCACTGCATTTATTTCAGAAGCATTTTGGCTGTAGACCAGTACTATCAAACCTATCCCAGATCTTGATAATGTAAGCTTATATTTCAAGTTTGATCAAAATCAGAGCAGAAATATGGCTTGCTGTGGGATAAGAAGCTCAGCCAATCAATTGCGATATTACCTATTAGTATGTGTGGAACTTTCTCATTACCAATATCATTCAAGATCTTAATGGTATAAGCATAAGTTCCAAGTCCAATCAAAATCAGATAAGAAATATGACCTCCAGAGTGGAAACTAGGTCAGCCAATCAGATCCAAGATTATCTCATTAATATGCATGCATCCAAATCATTATCGAATCCAGCCGAGAGGATGATGATATAAACCTATACAGTAAGTTTGATCAAAATTGGATCAGAAAAATGGCATCCAGCGGGGTAACAAGATCAGCAAATAATGTTCAAAATCACCTCATTAGTATGATGGATTTTGTTCATTACTGGAGTATACATCTTATACAAAATTTGGAGAATACATCTTATTCAAAGCCTTATTAAAATTGCACACACCTGCAAGGACAACCATTTGACAACATGGTGGCTGTTTTAACATGATAAAGGCCATGACCCTTTGAAAGTTAGTTTAATGCATACTGTCAGCATTAATGTGGATAAAATGGTATGAAATTATATCAGCTTATGTGTAAGGAACAATTTTTGTCCATCTGCATTAATATATTTATATAGTACAAGTCACATGGGTCATGTAGGCATTCAACACCAACTATTTCAGTAATGGGTGTCATCTTTTAGAATTTGATTCTATATGACATTAAGTGGCCAGTATTCACTTCATTTGGATTTGTATGCATCCATATTCCTTTGGAAAGTCATTATTTAGACACCCTGAGAGGTGCATACGGCAAAATCAATGTTAAAGTACATAGAAATTTTTGGACTAAATGAACCAAAAGGTGTGATCCAGAACAATCCAGACTGAACATCGCATGCTGTGATGTCACAATGAAAGCTACGCATACTGATAAACAAATTCATACTACCATTGACTGTGATGATTGATGTGCTCTTATTTTGACCCAAGTTTAGCCACCATTGTAAAAGTCCACAGCTGAAGATAATTTTCGTCTGGAAGTTTCTTGGTGACAGTTAAGGTAAAGAGCATTCAATAATCAGGATTGAATAGACTTTGATTAAAGAAAATTAGTTCTAAATTTTAAAAGAAGAATTTATATTTAATTTAAAATGAGTAAATGCGCAGACATGACCCATCTGACTTGTTTTATAGATGCAGCACCAGGTGCAATTTGCAATGCCGTTTGAAACCAATTTTCAGTTCACAATGTAAAATTGTTTTTCCATACCATGTGAATAATCAGGACTTTTTATGATATTTTTACTATGAAAGGTTTGTTCAATTAAGTTTCTGTATTCCTAATTCCTAATAATGTGTCTTTGAAGTCCACAGTATGCATAAAAAAATTCACAATATGGGACTGTTTGTTAAAGCAAGGGGACTACAGTACCAGTAAATATGGTGCCACCTTGGTTATTTGCCACTCAATGTTCTGTCACCCTTGCTGACTGCCAATTAAATTGCAAGTCTCAACTGTTCCCCAAATATTACTAGCAAACCTCAATTTTCCACAAGCACCAACTTTCTGCCATTTTTCTACTTCCACCAGAGTGGGTGCAAAGTTATGGAAGCACTGTCCTTTTTCCGTGACTTACAGTATCAGAATAACTGGATTCAACAGACATCTGTCTCTGACTTACAATATCAGAGAAACGGGATTCAACATACTGTCTGTGACTTACCGGATCAGAGAAAATGGATTCAACAGACATCTGTCCATGATTTACTGTATCAGAGAAACTGGATTCAACAGACATCTGCCCATGACTTAACGGATCAGAAAAATTGGATTTAAAAGACATCTGCCTGTGACTTACAGTATCAGAGAAATTGGATTCAACAGTCATCTGTCCGTGACTTATAATATCAGAGAAACTACATCTGTCCGTGACTTACTGTATCAGAGAAATTGGATTCAACAGACATCTGTGCAAGGTAGGATTGCTGTTCCATTTTTCCTCCAATAATTACATCCTCCAGTGGCTCTGTCTGTTCTTTCCTGTAACATAATCAAACGAAAAATGAAAGGCAATTAAAGTATTGTCATTTGTGTCATGATACACTAACTTGTTTTTCAGCCTTTTGAAAGACTACTATCTATAAAAAGAATCAGGAACAAAGTGATTAAAGCAAGTAACCAGCCAATTTCATTTTCACAGGAATAACAATGGTGACAGCTTGTACACTTAATTTCTATCAGCAAAATTGTCAAATATGTATAAAAAAAAAATTCATGTGTAAATAATCAGCAAGAAATAAGTTTTGTCTAAAGGTTGTAATGACTCTTTTTCAATCAGATAACAATATTTCTGGAGAATGAAGCAAAGATATAATCATGGTGAAGTGACTAACACATTTTTTCATTAACTACTTCAATTACTAAAGTACACATCATATATATCATTCAAGTGTTTGGTACCAATTATTTCATCTACTGATGTCAATTTTTAGAATTTAATTACATGTACCATCAAATGGTGATTATTCACATTATTTTGCTCCTCATCAGTCAATATTCCTTTCAAGATCATTATATAAATGCCCTGAGAAATACATATGACAAAATCAATATTAAAGTATGTCAACATTTTTAGATGAGGCCAAGCAAGTGGTGTGTTCCAGTGTAAGAACAACAATATTTTATTAAAGATCAGTAAAGACTCCGAAATGATTACATTGATATATAATTTAGCCAATGTTAACAGAGTTACCAAGGGTCCCACATTGCATTAACATATGTTGAATGGTTCCTGACCTATCACACTGCATTAGTATATGCTGCATGGTTCCTGAGCAATCATACTGCATTAGGATATCCTGCATGGTTCCCGAGCTATCACATTACATTAGGATATGCTGAATGGTTCAAGAGCTATCACACTGCATTAGGATATGCTGAATGGTTCAAGAGCTATGCTGGCTACAATTAGTTTACAAGTACCATACGTTAGTGGAGAAAATTTATCAAAAAGGCCTAAAACAAAATGAAGCAGCAGAGAAAAAACAACTTTTAAGGTATATCAACATCTAGCAGAGAAACTCTGCACAAAATGAGGATATGCTGAATGTTTTTCTGGTACCAGAAACTGCTATTGCAAAGACTGAAAACTGATAAAAATGGGCTGTAACTTGGTCAACAATAGATTCCCTTTTCTCATGCCTGTCTTTCATTTTGCAAAACAAGTAAAAACAATAGTAATGAGTTTAATCTAAAAACTGCAACACCAAAACTTAGTCTAGGGCTTGTACACACTAAAGTGATTACCATGCTGAGATCTGGCCAAGGTAAGCTCGACCAAAATGAATATTGAAGATAAAATCTGCATGAGAAACCCTAACAATTGCAGACTTTTCTAAAACAGTTGTCTGACTTCTATCAATTCTAAGCACTGCAAATTCAATAAGAATACAGTGAATGGTAAAATAAATCCCCACCTGATGTTAAGTAATCTTCTCTGTAGCTGGGCATGATTGATGTTGAAGATTACCGACCAACAGATTACACTAAACCGCACCATTAGTCAAGGCATGCAGTTTTGAACTAAAACTAATGCATGGAAACCATTATTTTCTTAGATTTACCATGACCTCTCATTTTTAGACACCAAAATCTAATGGTTTCTTATTACCCTAAGTGAACACCCTAAGTGCAAGCCACAAAAATTGGTCATAAGAAAAAAGTAAGCATGACTGCACATCAACAACAAAATCACCTATTCTATAAAGTTTCAATAAAATCTTTCAAGAAGGGTAGAAATAGCAATCACAAACTCCATTCTCAAAATATGACCCCAAAAGGGCCTCAACAAGAATTAAAATATTACCATGCACATATACCAACAACTGTATGACATATCTAATCAACAAAGTTTAAATAAAATCAAGCTGTGTGGGAGAAGTGATGACCAACCCAATTTCTAAACATTGTTTGGAACAATTTTGGAAGAAATTTTTACTCAATATGGCCAAGAAAGAAACACTGAAACCTTATTCTATATCTACACCAGCCATATATCTAGTCACAAACGTTCAAATAAAATCGTCGGAGAAGCATGGCATAAGTAATAACTACCACAATTCCCAAAATAACCCCATTTTTTGACATTTCCCTAATAAAAAATGTCCCCAAAAATGGTCCAGAGGAAAAAACTAAAATTTTACTATGCATCTACACTAACTACATCTCTACAAAGCTTCACTAAACCCTTCCAAGTAGTGTGGGAGATGCCATGATCAACTTAATTCCAAGAATATCCACTTTCTAAACATTTTTTAATCATATTCCCAAAAATATGAAAGAAATTGTCAAAAACAAATACTGATAAGAGAATTCAGTGTGTCATTTATACCTTTAGTAGCCATATCTAATGTCAAACAAGCCCTGTATGCACAAACCTAAAATGCCTTGATGCCAAGAAGCTCTTTGGTTGCTTCCAAAGGAACAAGCCAACACAGTTCAATCAAACTTAGCTGTGTCTACTCATCTGATACAAGATTAATGAAGCTGTTACACCTGGTTGCTATAGAAGCCACATCATTGCTAGGAAGGCAGGGAAGAACAAAGTTTGGATTGAGAAAGTCCTAAGAAATATTCCTACCCAGTTTGATCAAAATTAGCCCAGTGGGTTTTCATCAAAAGCTGAAAACAGAAAATGTTAACAGACAGATGAAAGAGGGGTGCTTTCAACCAAGCAAAAATCACATAAATCTAAATGGGCAATCTTCATATTCACACAAACATGCACCCAAATTTCATTTGCCAAAATCATGCAATTTCTGGGTAATCAGGTTAAAAAAGGTTTTCACACAAAAACTCCAAGTCCACAAAAGGCATTTTTGTAGATAAAAAATCAAGAGGCCCAATTGGTCTTCATATCACTCATCTGCGTAGCCAACATGTCAGCTTGCAAATGTGAATTCTTACATTTATTGAAAGTGATGGGGAGAAGAAAAGTTTTGAGCACATATTTGCTACAGTGTCTATTTATGGTGCTATCATTTATCTTCTTTCTAAGATCATATATGCAGGATCACTTTTTTGGCACAGAAAGATCAAACCATCTATAGAGCTATTAGTCCTCCCTGGATCTCTGATTACAAGCTCTTCAGTCTGAGGAGGCAACAGGCAAAGACAAAGTTTCAGGATATGACTGTTCATCATCTCCAATTTGCTGACTGTTCCCTGAATGCTAAATCCAAGTCTGACATGTAACAGAGTATGGACTATTTCTCTTCAGATTGTAATAATTTTGGTCTCACAATCAGTAACTGGATGGCAGAGATGATGCACCAGCCTATAACTGGAAAGCCTCATGCACAGCCTGCCATCATGGTGAAAGGTCAAACCCTCCAGCCAAATGATAAGATCAACCACCTCTGCAGTACACTGTCATGTGCTGTCCAAATCAGCAACAAAACCAATGCCACAGTCTCATCCACATGATCACATAGCCGCATCCACATGATCACATAGTCTCATCCACATGATCACACAGTCTCATCCACATGATCACATAGTCTCATCCATACGATCATTCCACCCAAGAGTCTCATCCAATTTTGAGCTACAGACTTAGAGCTGAGGAAAACCACTTATGGAGTACAAAACCGCAAACAGCGTAAATCTCTGAACTGCACATATTCTGTTGATCAAAGAACCCCAAGCAGCAAAAATCTCTTATCTGTAGCACATATTCTGTTGATCAAGCAATCTGAAGCAGCATCTCCCCTCCAGTGTCACAGATGGTTCCGAGACCATACTGGCCTGATTCAAAACAATAAAAATTATATTGTCTTTTCATTTTTCATAGAGAATTTAATTTTGTATTCATTTTAAGATATTGCAAATGTTTGCAATTAAGCATAAGCTAAATTTATGATTAAATTTTTTGCCAATAATTACTTGTACATCCAACACCTTTTTTGGAGGGGTGGGGGAAGTGCACATAAAATAACATACAATAAAGTAGTATTTTTTGTTAACAAAAGGGATGGGGAGTCTGGGAGGGGGGTTGAGGGTAAACAAAAACTTCTAGTCTTTTCCAGGTTTTTTCCTAGATGACATTGATTTTTCAAAGTACATTTATGGCTCTAACTGAATCAAATCAACAACATCTTGAAATACAAAATGTGAAATTGTAAAATCAAAATTTTATTCTACTTTGAAGTCTCTCATAACATCCAAGTTCCAACCTGAATTTGGCATCAGATCATGCACTAAAACACAAAATGTATTATTAAAAAAATGTTTAGGTCTAACAAAACAAACATAACTGAATATGCATCATTTGAACTGTACAAGATAAATATATTACCTTTTAATCCTCTTTTTAATGGCATACTGTCTGGAAAAGGAATGAACTGAAGTGTTTGTTTCATCAATGCTTTTTTAATTTGTAAGCAACCTAAATGATCAGTCATAAATCAACAGTAATATGATCAACCAGAAAGGGGCTTTTTGAAGAAAAAAAAATAATGTCATTCTGTGAGAATGGTATCTGACAAAACAATTTTGTTAGGGATGTGATATATCAAGTCCCTGATTCTTAATGTCTGGATTTTAGTTTTAGGGTCTGGATTTGACCTTTCCTCTTATTAAATCAAACAGTTTGGTCAATTTCAGAAGCAAGAGTTAGAATAAGTCTGACGTTTGTTCAAAGATAGGACCAGGAGAGTAAAATCTTAGACTGCATCCCACCCCACCAAAAGATTTATGTTTGTAAAAACAAACAAGTCTAAGTAAAACTGAATGTCGAAAAGTAATAGCACAAAAATCTAATAAAGTCATTTACATGTGCCTACAAACAAGCATACCAAATTTTGCTTGGTTACTTTAAATGTCACTTGCTAAATTGCACAGGCAGCCTTTGTCAGAAAGTAAGTCCCAAAAGTAAAAAAAAAATATAGAAAAAATTGCTAAGTTAGTCTGAGATTAGAATGAGGTCATCTACATATTGATACAAATATGTCTGCAAAATCTCATTTGCATAACAGAAGTACTTTCTGCTTAATTGTGCTTACAAAGTTTTAGACAAAAAAGCAGTTCAAAAATATGTAAAAAAATGAATTATAATGGCCTGAAGATCAAATCAGGTCACTACATATTTACACAAATATATATTGTACACCAAATTTTATTTTTCTACCTCCAGTAGTTTTACATAAATGTGCCTACAAGTTTTACTTAAACATGCTTACAAGGGTTTTGTGAGAAAAAAAATCTACATCGCAACAATAAAATCTGTTTTAAAGAAAACTATACAATAAGGTCACAGTCACTAGAAACTAATATAGTCTTGAAACACATCCAAGCTATGTAAATATCAAATTTGGTCTAGTTTGACTCAACAGTTTTAACCTAACCATCTGACAAGGAAGGTCTGATAGATGGTCAAACAGCACAAAACTAATACGTCTCAATCTCTTGGCAGCGGTAAAGAAAAGCTAGACTTGTCACATTTATAAATATCACAAACTTTTACCAAAAACAAGAGTATATGAATGATCTTGTCCAAATGCTTTTATAAAGCTCATACAAAATGAGGACTTCATAAGCACTAACATTCTGGGTTAAAGACTGAGTGAGAGAGAGAACACTTACCCAATCAAATATATGTTAGGAGTATAAGCCCTACTACTTCATGAATCCAGCCCTCCCAAAGATGAAATTTCGTCTTTCTGTCAATAATATATACACAAACGGCAATAAATCTTGCCCATTAATTTCCCTTGCCATTGACAGGTAGCACTAATGTAAGAAGAGTGGAACCTTCTGTAATGGGATGCTCATATTGCAGGGAGGATGAGAGGGTATTAAAGTAATGTGATCACGCAAAAGTATTTTTGGAGAAACATAATTTGCTAAAAAATTTGCTTTCTCCTTTGAATACATTTCCCAATCACAATAAGTATTAGGCAAAGGGAATGTTGCACATCTGACCTATACCCTAAGTAACCCCTGAGGGGAGAATATTGGATTCACCATTTGAAGGTTAACTCACTCTCCTACTTGTGAGAAGCACATCAGGAAAGAAATAATGACATCTTTTTACCACATTAAATTTCTGGGCAAATCTAGCGAAAAGATGAGCAGGGTGCATGTTCTGAGGTTGTGCTGGTGTCAGTTGGGTCTGTGACTGTGTCTACCAGATCTTGAGTTTCTTGCTGTGGAGCCAAGTCATGTAGATAAAATTCTAGAAGGTTGACTGAGCATGCCAACTGATGGTCTTGATAAGATTTTTTATAGAGATATGACAGTCAAGGCAAGGTTCGTAGAGATTATTCTTATCTCATGAGCAGAAATTTTCATGAGGTGACTCAGTTCTAGTGATATGTGAGAGTATGCCTTGCATATTACCCACTTCAACCATGATGCAAGGGCTTGTGGGGTTATGTCCTCTTTCCCAGGTTTAATTGGTAGAAAGAGGTATGCTCGAGTTCCACAAACTGGTTCAAACCGCTTCAGATATAGTCTGAGCAAATGAATGGGTCCTGTCTGAAAACTCTTGGGCTGTGTCAATATTGGAGAGGTCATATAATGACTTTCTGAATGTCAACTGACAACAACCAATTCCTGCCTGTGAAACCAGGCTGCATCATAAAGACCAACAGACCATCTGATCAAAACTGAAGGGAGGCTGGGTAAACAGAGAAAGCTACACTGACTCTGCATGCTGAAGCAAATGCTATCATGAAACTTGGGTTTGTATGAAAGCAGCTTAAGTGAGGTCCTTGCTAAAGGCTCGAATCTGTTTGAATTCAGCCGAGTCAGAACCTAGGAATGATTTCAGAAAACAATGTGATTTAGGCTTTTTATGAAGTCAAAGTTGGACAAGCCAGACAGGTCTTATTATGACCAAGATCCTCTCTATGATAATGACAGGATGTGCCCTTAATAGCAATTGGAGCCAACCTTTTCTCCTCAAACAGGCAAAAAAAAAGGCATCTATTTCTGGGACAGAGGCTCTCAAAAGGAATGATGTTTTGACTTTGTGCCAGTCTCTGAAAACATGCCAGATCTCTTAGCATGCCTTTAAAGTGGAGGGTCTTTTAGCTTGTGCAATTCTTTCCATAACTGAAGGGTTGAATTATTTCTGCTGCAAGACACTTAACACTCTGGATAAAAACCTAAGCATAAGGGAGAAGACGGTCTGATTACGATGGGACATTTAGCTTTGTAGACGCATGAAAAGATTTTGCCTCACCAGTATCTTCTTGGGTTGAACTATTACAAGACTGAAAATATCGTTGATCCAGGATTTGTTCCACTGGAGAGGGGCAATTAGAATCATCTGCAGTTCTGACCCTATAGTTTCTGTATAATCTTAGGAACTAAGATTGTTGTGGGATCAGGAAAAGTCCCACTGCGGGAAATAGTGTAGATGAACCAAGCCTCAGGATCTGGTACGGGTAAATGAAGGTGGACAGTTTGTGATTCAACCTGTTATAAAAAGATCAATCATCAGATGCCTCCATAGCTGCCAAATCTGAGGAAAGACATATGGATGGAGAGACCATTCTGTATGGAGAATCTGTTCCCTACTTGACAGAAAATCGGCCAAGGCACTTATTTTGCTGGCAATATGTCTGATCTGAATATCAGTGTTGCATTGTGTACACCAAGGTGGAATGTCCAGACCAGATTGTAGAGTTATGGTTATTTGGTACTGCCATGTTTGAGGAGATACATGACCACTGCTGATTTGTCAGACAAGATGAACACTATCTTGTTCTGAAAATGGCTGCACCACAATGAGAGGTTCTGATGATAGCTTTCATCTCCAAGAGATTGATATGGAGACCTGTGTCTTCTGGACACCACAGGTTTTGACAGTATCTAAGTCCAGAAACAGACGGATTCCTCAACCACAGATGTTTGTGTTTGTACACAGAGTCAAATCTGGATGCAGCTGTTCTAGAGGTATTCCTGTCATGAGCCAACACTGCTTGTGCTACTGCTCCAGGAAAAATACTATTTCACTTGTCATGCTATCTTGTAATTGGGCAGCATGGAGGAGGAATGCCCATGAGATCAAGGTTATCTGCAAAGGGTGCATTTAGAGGCAAAACAGTGGGATAAGATCCTCTGCTGCATAAAACAATTAAGGAGTTGCTGAAACTCCCTGAATTTGATCAGGTTGAAGAGGTGAGAAAATCCATAAAAAGATGGACAAACTAATGGGATGGGCAAAGATGGGACTTCCCAACTGATCAGAAAAACTTAGATGATGCAAATAGGGAAATGTGATCATTCTTCCCATTGACTAAAATGGAAATCATGTTTCTTGAGGATGTCATCCAAATACATCACTGTGGAAACATAAAGTCATATGAAACAGGGAATATAATACAGTGGAGTGTTTCGCAAATGCCCAATGACTTGTGTTCAGACTGGGAGAGAGACCAAAACTGATAACAATTTCCTTGGTATGTAAACTGCTGGAATTTCCATAAGAATGGAGGGGCAGGAGTGTGAAAAGCCACATCAGTCAGATCAATACCAATGACAAATTTATTCGGACAGATAGAGAGGCAGACTGATCTTGCTGTCTCTATCTTGAAAGCAAACAGGAAAAGGCTTGGAGGAAATAATCTGGAGAATGTGGATTCTGAACAACCTCTACCACCTGTTTCTCAATGAGCAACCGGATCTCTTGCTACCAACATGTGTCCTTTACTATGTCCAATGGTATTTCTGCCATGAAGGGAGAGGACGATAATGACCAAGGCCTCTCAGACAATTTGGGTTGCCCACTTGCTTGGCAGAAAGAAACCAATCCCAAACGCTGTTTGAAAAAAGAATAAAACAAGAAAAACTCCCCAAAATAAACAAGAGTTGGGCGCTTACCTGAAAGCTGTCTGTGGTCAGTCGGAAGAACAAGTCCATGGTGAGTTAGCAGAGGCATGGGGCTAAACAAGCTTTGTTTCCTATCCCTTTGATATGACTGTCTCTGAAACTGATTAGCAGATTGTCTTCATGCATAGGATTAGGATCGCAGCTGGCATTTGGGTTGACCAGCAACTGATCCTTAACTCCTGGTCTTTGGTCTTCACTGAGGTTTTATTGGAGATAATATATAAGGTGATGATTGCTGTGCTGAGTAATGGAGGGAAAGCACTTGGACTGCCTGCCTCCACAATTCCTCTATCACCAAACAGCAAAGGCCATTCAAAGAGAGGTTTGCAGGGTCAGGGCAGGATATGCATTACCGGCCCTTGACTGTAAGTTGGAAAAAACATCGCCAGAGACACCAAGTCCAACAATGAAGGTGTAGTCACTATATTGCAAATGAGCTTCAGAGTGGTGTGCAGAGTGTCTTTATCCACCAAAGATGCAGGTGGAGTCTGACTGATTGTAGTGTACTTCTTGTCTAACACTGGGAGATCTGAGAAGTCGGTGTCAAAATGGGTCTTATACCAGCTAGATTGCTAAGGAATGCTGGAAGTTGACTCTCAGAAAAAAGAAGGCTTTGGAATTGCCTGGGTCAGTGATGTTACCACATGGACTCTGCATATTTTTTCCTTTATTCTTCTGACTGGAGGGAAAATTTCTGATTGCACTGAAAGATGGAACAAAGGGCTGCCTTTCTTGTTGCAAAAATCAACTGAGGCCTTACCCTGTATGCCAGTGTAGAGTGGGTGGGTGGAGTGACATACATACTTAGTTCAGAAAAACCCCATAAATTCCTCTATTATCCCTTAAGACTATCCTCAGCCTACTATATGTTATGATCTTAGCATGAACCATAGTCAGGTTTATCCCCATAGACTGTCATGGACGGGAACAAGATCGATATCCAAATAATACATTCCCAAAGGGATAGATGCGATAAGACTGTTATGATACTGCCCAAGAGGGTAAGCTGCGAGTAAATGGCTAGCTGTATCCATAGTGTAGTTGTTGGTTCAGTATGAACGGCTTGTTGAAATCAAAACATTCAGTATGGGTGTTGAGTGTACAGATGGTAGTATACCTGGCTGTACTGCTGCAGTAAAGGTAATGTTAGGCAGATGGACAGATCCATCAGTCTGATCCACAGCAATGTGAATGTTCCATGGCTTTGCTGGATGAGGCACATGATCATATGGATCAAGAGCCTGATGGCTGGACAGTATGGCCTGTAGCCAATACAGCATCAAAACTTCAGTGCAACTAGACTGTATGGATCGAGATCTGGGGAGGTAATGAGCAAGAATTATCACCCTTTATCTACATATTGTAGACAGAAGACAAATTTGGGAGATAGTAGGGCTTATATTCCTAATGTTAATGTGATCAGGGAATGTATTCAAAGGAGAATAAGAAATACACTGTAACAGCAAGTTATCCAAATGTGTCCAGTCATTAGGAACAGGTTATATAGCTAACAGCTTCAGTTATTGCCAAAGTATGCAGTACTGGTCTAGATTTCTCTTTTGTTGTCAACAATTTTAACTAGATTTTGCTGCCAAAGTCATGATGAAACACATAATACCTGAATCACTCCAAATAACTTGCCTTTCTACACACAGCTTAATGCTTTTCCAACTAATAAATCAAATCTTGAATGTTTCTTGGGTATCCATGCCATCAGATATACACACAGCCTACTCCAACATTAATCGTTCTCAGCAGAACACACTGTTTCTGACTTAGGGTCATCTAAACGTGTTGTAATAGCAAATGACCCATATAAAAAGTTGAACAGGAAAGGCAAATGTTATTTTAACTATTCTGTAATTTTAATTTTCAGTTGACTTTCACAGATAAAAACATGTTTGAAAGTAGTGATTCTGATCCTTGGAAACAGCAACTTTCTATGAAACATTACACAAAAGTTGAATCACTTCCAAAACGAATCTGAAATTGTCCTCATGTACAGTTCTTAGTAACCTTGCCAGAAACTACCTTTAAAATTTATTTAGATGTAATTGACTTTACATGTGTTTTTGCCACTAAAAGAGAATCATCTGGACAGGTGTCTTACAGATTAACAGTGCAGTTTCTAAAATACATATCATTTATTTGGCTGGACATGGCGCCAACCAAGTTGCATGCTTAATGTAGCAACTGACTGAAGAGTTCTGCAACTTCCAAATAATCTAGTATTTGAACTCAGTGCAATAAATTCGCAATCAATAAATGTACTTTTTCTTCAACTGATCTATTTAAAGTGACTTCTGAAAATTTCCTGCTTTTGCCCAATTAAGATAATTTTTTTAAATTAAAGGGGTTTTCCAAGTTGGAAATAAACCTGTTCTTATTCCTGACCTTTTCCCATGTTTTCTGCAGTGTGGGAGCCCTGACAAAAAAAAGAAATTCAAAAGGCTTACTTAGTTTCTTGTATACTGGCTTCTTTCAGAGCTTTTCTCCAGGAACTGTAAAGATCTGGATCATTCTTTTTCACATCCACCAGCTTACCCTGATACTGTATCTCTCCATCTTTCATGACAATGATCTGAAATTGGGTATAATAAAAACAGAAAGTGGCCATACAGTCTTGAAAATGCCAAAAATACACGATCTGCAGTCATACTGGATTAGAGCTGATAAGATTATACAGATGACTGTATTACAAATAAAATAAATTCTTTGAATCTCAGGAAAATAATATAAAACGAATCATCTTAAAGAGTGGAAGCACACTTTCTATCAGTGTTTATATTCATAATTTGCACAACAGGTTGTGCTCAGTAAGACTACTGTTGTGAAGTACTACGTTAACCATTTGACTGCATGGAGTGATATTGAGTGGTACTAGGTGATCATAACCCTACTGCATGGAGTGATATTGAGTGGTACTAGGTGATCATAACCCTACTGCATGGAGTGATATTGAGTGGTACTAAGTGATCATAAACCTACTACATGGAGTGATATTGAGTGGTACTAGGTGATCATAACCCTACTGCATGGAGTGATATTGAGTGGTACTAAGTGATCATAAACCTACTACATGGAGTGATAATGAGTGGTACTAGGTGATAATAATCCAATTCCATGGAGTAATACTGAGTTGTACTAGATGATGACAATTCTACTGCATGTAGTGATAATGAGTGGAGCTAGGTGATAATAATTCTACTACAGGAGTGATACTGAGTGGTACTAGGTGAAAATAATCCATTTGGATGGAGTGATATTGAGAGTTCTAGGTGATAATAATCAAACTGCATGGAGTGATACTGAGTGGTATTAGGTGATAATAATCCTACTGCATGGAGTGATACCGAGTTGTACTAGGTGATGACAATCCTACTGCACATAGTGATAATGACTGGAGCTAGGTGATAATAATTCTACTACAGGAGTGATACTGAGTGGTACTAGGTGATAATAATCCTACTGCATGGAATGATACTGAGTGGTACTAGGTGATAATAATCCTACTGCATCGAGTGATACTGAGTTGTACTAGGTGATAATAATCCTACTGCATGGAGTGATAATGAGTGGAGCTAGGTGAAAATAATTCAATTGCATGGAGGGATATTGTGTGCTGCTAGTTGATAATAATATTTGAGCATGGAATGATACTGAAGAGAGCTAGGTGATAATAATTCTAATGCATGGCAGGATATTGAATGGTACTACCTGATAAGTCCTACAGCATGGAATGATGCTGTGTGGTGCTAGGTGATAAAAGTTGTTGGTCAAGAGAGGTAGCTCATGAGAAATATATGCCAAATTTGTTTCACTCATACAAGTTTTTGGTAAATGAGTCTTGTAAACTGTGCCTAGAAATACTCTCATATGTTCTTAGTTTATCGCAATTTCATTTGTCAGACCTATTTTTTTTTTATTGATTAAATATGTTTCTACAGGCAAATCCATATTTTTCAAAATTTTGTCAGAAGGGTAAGTATTGGCAAAAGTCAATGCCATTTTGACTTGATATTAGCATTCAGCCACCATATGGAAATACATTTGATACAGCCACAATGCCATCCTTGAAAAGAGTACATAATGAAGGAACCCAAAATTTTATTTCAGTACAGCTTGCTGAAAATGTATCATTTTTACTAACATAAACAGTTTGCTCTCATCATAATGCCATCCATGGAGTCATAGAGTATACTACATATCATTGAGTATACTACATGCCATCGAGTATACTATGCCATCGAGTATACTACATGACATCGAGTATTCTACATGCCATAGAGTATACTACATCCCATAGAGTATTCTACATGCCACTGATTATACTACATGCCATAGAGTATACTACATGCCATCAAGTAAACTACATGCAACAGAGTATACAACATGCCATAGAGTATACAACATGCCATTAAGTATATTACATGCCATAGAGTATACTACATGCCATCAAGTAAACTACATGCAACAGAGTATACAACATGCCATCAAGTAAACTACATGCAACAGAGTATACAACATGCCATAGAGTATACTACATCCCATAGAGTATTCTACATGCCACTGATTATACTACATGCCATAGAGTATACTACATGCCATCAAGTAAACTACATGCAACAGAGTATACAACATGCCATAGAGTATACTACATCCCATAGAGTATTCTACATGCCACTGATTATACTACATCCCATAGAGTATTCTACATGCCACTGATTATACTACATGCCATAGAGTATACAACATGCCACAGAGTATACTACATCCCACAGACTATACTACATGCCATAGAGTATACTACATGCCATTGAGTATACTACATGCCATCAAGTAAACTACATGCCTCAGAGCATACAACATGCCATAGAGTATACTACTTCCCATAGAGTATTCTACATGCCACTGAGTATACTACATGCCATAGAGTATACTACAAGCCATCAAGTAAACTACATGCCTCAGAGTATACAACATGCCACAGAGTATACTACATCCCATAGAGTATACTACATGCCATCAAGTATACTACATGCCATCATGTATAAAACATGTAAAACAGAATTGTAGAAATCCCTTTATTTATTAAATACATGTACTCGGGTTTCGTTTTCTGTGTACAACGATATCCGAGGGTGATTTATGTATACTGTACAAATATTTCGAAACAGTGAGTTCGGTTCATCCTATGCTGCATGTGCGAAGTGCTTTTGATGGGAAAAACCAATATTCATCAAGCACACAGATGATATAGGGCTACTTTATCTGTGTATAAATGCCTTACCATGAGATCTATATTAGCAATAATGTTGCATTTTATTAAGAAATGTTTAGTACCATAGGATTCTTATTGGACACAGGTAGGTTCACCTCTGAACCTGTTTCTTGCTTTGTAATGTTGTGCAAATAATGTAATTTGTATAGCTTATCGTATATAACGTCATTATGTGTTATCGTATATGCCCGTGTCATTCTTAGTGCACAGTGTTAGATTTATTTTCAGCTGATCAGAGTTGATGGGGTACCAGCTGTAGAGCTGACACAGAAGTTGACCACAGCAGCTATAAAGCTGACCATAGCAGCTGTAGAGCTGATTGAACAGTTTAGCTGGTCGAGTAGCAGGTGATCAGGTGTTGCTGACCGATTGGTGGACATTGATTACTTGATTGACCCAGTGATTGAATGGTGGTTGGTGACTACCTGTAATGCTCACTGCCTGATTGACCATTGTTACTGGTAGCCATGTATTCTAGTGACGGAGTGTTTCTGCGTAACTCCATACCTGCATTCTTTTAGCCGTGGGCTGATTTTGGGGTTTGTTATACCTAGCATTTTGGGACTGTAAAGTTATTTAGTAAGATATCTATCCCATTATTTCAACATTTTCCTATTTGAGTAAAGTACATCATTTTTCACTATTTGAGTGAATACATCATTTTACTATATGAGTAAAGTACATCATTTTTACTATTTTGAGTAAAACACATCATTCTTTTAATTGTGTGAAATTACCATGAATCATTTTGTACTATTTGGGTAAAACACATCAATCATTTCATCGTGTGAAATTACTGTGAACCATTAACCTTTACACTTATACTGTGTAAGGTCATTTACTTGTATTCACATTTATGTTACATTATTAGGTTCTTATACATGCATGTATTAATCTTAATTCTTTTTCCATTCCAGTCATTCATCAATAAACATTGTATTTTTGTCACCATCAGAAAGTGTTCTGTTATAAATCCGAACCCAACCTGGTTATCTTGCTACAACATGCCATCAATTATACTACATGCCATAGAGTATACTACATGTCACAGAGTATAGTACATGCCATAGAGTATACTACATGCCACAGAGTATACTACATGCCATAAAATATACTACATGCCATCAAGTATACTACATGCCATCAAGTATATTACATGCCACAGAGTATACTACATGTCATAGAGTATACTACATGCCATCAAGTTTACTGTGCCATAGAGTATACTATATGCCATCAAGTAAACTACATGCCACAGAGTATACTACATGCCATAGAGTATACTACATGCCATCAAGTATATTACATGCCACAGAGTATACTACATCCCATAGAGTATGCTACATGCTATTAAGTTTACTATATGCCATAGAGTATACTACATGCCATCGAGTATACTACATGCCAATGAGAATACTACATGCCACAGAGTATACTACAAGTATATTATAGCGAGACTGCAATATAAAGTACATTATACCAGAGGCCAGAATTATACAGGTCTATGGTAAATGAAATTTATTAAATGTTTATCATCCGTCAAGAGTTATATCTGAATACATTTACCCTTATTTTATTGGAAAATAAGAATATTAATGAAAAATGAATATTTATTTGATGCTATATATGCCATTTTATGGAGGACTTTAAATACACAGATATTTTCTTTCTTACATTATCACTAGACACATTTCCTAGCTTAATACTAGACACATTTCCTACCTTAATACTAGACACATTTCCTACATTAATACTAGACACATTTCCTACCTTAATACTAGACACATTTCCTACATTAATACTAGACACATTTCCTACCTTAATACTAGACACATTTCCTACATTAAAGCTAGACACATTTCATTTTCTGATGCAAAAAAATTCACATTTCACCAAGTAGAAAAACCACAAATTAGAATGTCGATTTCTGTACCACAAGATGAAATATATCTAGTACTTGTGCTGGAAAAGATAATTTTATGTTTTATAAACCAAACTTGCTTCTGGATCAACTCTTCTCCACACAACCCCAACCAACCTTTTCTTGTTCACCTCAATTTCAGTTACAAATTGCCAGAACAGTTGGCGTGGGATAACATATGTTGCAATAACAGAATTTTTTATATTTTGTAAACTATTTCATCCTCGCTAACTGCCAAACCAATTCCACTTGAGCGATGCAGCAAACTAGATTTTTAAACATTGTTATCCAGATTGTTAACAGATGGCAGTGGGTCAAATATCTTCAGTAAAAAAATGATATCCATGCTTGAAGGGTAAGGCAATTTTTTTTTTATTGCTCTCAAAATGTTCTTTACTTTTGTAGCAATTGTAACTCCTATTGGCACACACTTAAGCATTGCACAGAATGATGGGAATTCATTTATTTTCACATTATTGTGAAAATATAACAATACATTTTTCACACATGAAACTATAGAGTAAAAACAATGTAGGCTCATATTTGCCACCACATTATACAATGGGAAATCTTAGTCTATGTTGTTTTGAGCTGGGTGTTCTTAAACCAATTAACTATGGTAAAATATCACTAACATTAACTACTGACGACTCATGATGATTAAAATTAAGATATGACTAATCATAACTCATATGATGATCAAAATTAAGTATCACTAACAATGACTCAAATGAACAAATTTAAGTTATGACTAGCAACATATCACATGAGCAAAATCAAAATATCAAAAACGATGACTCACATGATAATCAAAATTAACACATCACTAATGATGATTCACATGACAAGCAAAATTAAGATATCAATAACAATGACTCACATGATCAAACATAAGATATCACTAACAATGACTTACATGATGAGCAAAATTAAGATACTGTAGTTGATGGGTGACTAGAATAACTGTTTTCCTCCTTTTCAGCAGTTTCCGAAGTATGACCTCCTCAAAGACATGGCGGCCTACATGGACATCAAGAGCCGATAAAGGATCATCCTGAAAAAGTACAGGATTAATTCTTTATATTTACAACTATCACACTGAATTTAAAGCAGTGAAATATCTGGTTAATTGCAAGACATCCTCACTTTCAACCCTGCCATGTAAATTTACTAGCCAATATTTCTGTGATTCTTAAAAGTCATTAGGCCACATCAAAATGCCATACTTAGAAGTTATTCAAACCAATAAGACTGCTAAACAATGTACAAGCTTATAACTAATCAAAATGGAACAGTGTTCACCATTCCCATCATCGCATGCCTTGGGTGAAACTCCATTAATTTCCTTTTTTTATCTGTTACTGGCTACTGCAAACTTTCCTCATTCTCCATGAAAATGCATAAACAAAAATACATCTTCAACAGTACAACAGTCTTAAGTGAAGTGACAATTTTATTAATTGATAAAAGGCTGTGTTTGGAAAAGAAACTTTGATAGATTCATTCAAAAAAGCCTGAAAGGTATCTTGGCTCGGCATTTGAAGAAAACTTTATTCAAGTTCATAATGATTAAGCAGGTTTGTGAATATTCATCAGAAACTATGTGTGTGATTTAGATTTTAAACAAGCTTTAACAATTTTTCAGTCATATCGCTACGATGTCTGCAGTGTGACATGTTATAGTGATGTCTAGCACTGGGGCATCATGCTGCAGACATGTAGCATGATGTCCCACCCAGTCACATTATCCTGACACCAGACTGACCAGTCCTAACACTAACCTCTAAATGCTGAGTGCCAAGCAAGGCAGATGTTAGCACCATTTTTTAAAGTCTTTGATATGACTCGGCCGGGGTTCAATACCCGTGACCTCCCGCATTTGAGGCGGACGCTCTAACCACCAGGCCACTGGAGCGATCCATCAGAAACTATGAAATCTTTGCATAGGCCACCTCTGTTGATAAACTGGCATAGCAGGATTTTGCCCGTTGCTAACAAACATGAACCCTCCATGACCCTGAATGTTAGCCAATATGACAGATTTGATGAGTCTTGAGAAAGAAAAAAAAATATAGATGTACCATGTGGTTTTATTTACAGTACCAAATTTTGATGTTTGAAGTGAGAGCCAATAACAATGTTGCCAAGGGCATTCCCATCTGAAATCTGAATTTTACAATCAAATCAAGGCACTGTTATTTTAAAAGTTGCCTCAGGATTTCTATCTGAAACCTGAAGTTGACAATCAAATCAATACACTATTATTATTTGTATCCACTCCTTGCTGACAAATTAATTCCAAGACCCACAAAAAAATAACTGAACCATTGGTTTTCATACACCTGCACCACCAACTGTAAAAGGAATATTACTGATGTAATGGATATTCCTACTGATGTAATGGATATTCCTACTGATGTAATGGATATTCCTACTGATGTAACGGATATTCCAACTGATGTAATGGATATTCCTACTGATGTAATGGATACTCCTACTGTAGTATGTTTCTCCATATATAGATTCAAGTGAAAACAGGCTATAAACTTTCAAGTACATACTTTTGGTTGCAAGTCAATCTTGAACCAAGATAAAACTGTACACTGAAATCATTTAATTGATCCAGTACAAAACGTGTATTAAATGGAAGCAGAAAATTGTTCTCTTAGTACAGAAATTTAAGTTAATCAGGGAGTCACAATTCTGTTCAATTGTGATGTCCACAAAATAACCTTGGATATCATAGGCAACAAATACAAATACTTTACCAAATCTGACCTCAGGTCATCACTGGATATCATGGGCAACAAATGCTTTACCAAATCTGACCTCAGATCATCAATGATTTCTCAAGTTATTGAACAGAAATAAACAAGTGATGTAAAATGGAAGGAGAGGATAGGCAGCCAGTATCTATCAACATTGGAAACATTGTATGAACTCTACTGAGTATTAACAAAATAATACACAACAAGAGGCCCATATGGGTTCTAGAACAATCACCAGACTGATATTGACCAAGTATTCTTTAGCCAGGTAAGTTAAAATAATAAGATCTGCCAATCTGAGACAAGTTCACTTAATTTAGGTGTATGGGATAGTTACTGAGCTTATATTGAGCTACATAGCAAATTTCATCAAAATCTGTGCATCAATAAAAAAAAGCCTGTGATACATCTACAAGGTCAGCCAATTAGAATCCAGATCATATCATTATTATGCACAGAGCCACTGGTTAATGAAATCATACAGAATCTTAGTGATATTAAACCACACAGAAGGATTTGCTCAAAGTCTGCTTATAAAAAGGTCTCAAGTATCCACAAGAAATTGATGGATACCCAAAGCATAACATGATCACAAGATACATGACAAATACATGACCATACCTTAAATTCGCTTGGCTTTTGAGTATGTGAACTAAAAACCCATCTCACATGTACCAACAATTGGCATACAGAGTATTTCAATGCAAAAGAAAATTTTACTGATACTAAGAATTATATAACCATTCTCTTAAGTACTTATGATCCTTTTTGACAAAGGTGTTCCAAAATTAAGCGTTTTGTCCAACATGCCTAAAAATATAAGTGTTGAAATGACATCACAATATGATAAGGAATAAACTTGCTGTTCCTGTTTTGAGTTGATATGACAAATTTCCCACCTAAGGCATATGTCACAATAATACTGGGTAACATCTTACACCATGGGTGGACAGTCTCTTATTCAACATAAAAAGTGGGCAATAATTGTTTTTATTATACTTCAGAAAACTTAAATAACCTGGGTCAACAATTCTGAGTCCATAATGTCCAAGTTGTGAAACTTCATTCTTTGAAGCAGTGCAACCATTGCAAGTCATATGCCAGGAACAAAAATCCTTCAACGGGACTGATGTACTACTGTCCAAAAAGAATTTCCAGGAATTCAAGATAAACCATTTCTTCATTTTCATTGCTGAGTGTTGAAACCACTCTCATATTCTTCTGCAACAAGATTTTCAAATTAGCCACAGTGCCGCAGTACTGGATGTAAGATCAGCACCATTTTCATTTAGGACAAAGCAGACACCAATAGAAAACTTTTGGTGAAAACCCCATGCCAATATGATCATCCATGCAGGAGAATAAGTGACAAAGATTTTACATATATTCATTTTGGCAACCCTCATATTCAATACAACCTGACAAGACACAAAGCAAAAGTGAAACTCTGTGTAAAATTGGATACTAAATGATCAGTAAAATACTTAAATCCTTCATACTGGGAGAACAAATCCAGAATGTCTTCTTCATGTTGATACATTTTATCAGTGGTTGAGCATGCTGATGGGACAAAATATAATCATCATGGAATTGACAAGGGGGGGGGGGCAGACTTCAAATAATATAAGTTAGTCACCTTCCGTTTGCTAATTTGTAGAAGGTGAGTGGGTGCTATCAATAGTTTTTCTTTGTTACTGACATAAATAAGTGAATGTGCCTGTTATGGCCATCTCAGATGAATTCTCAATTTGAAGAATAAATAGGCAAACAACTAATAATTATTCATGACTGCTGAAAATTAAAAATACTTGCATAGGGCAAGTATTGTTTTATATTGATTCTTTACCTTTTGTATTAATGAGGGTGCCACTATGGAAAAAATATTGATACATTTCATGAAAATAAGTGATGTCACTCATTGTCTATTTTCATTTATGGCCAACAAGATATCAAAAGAAGTCTTTTGGTGAAAGCAAAACTTTGATATGAAAAGCCATCTAGGAGAAGCAGAAATAACAAGAGTTACAGATGACCATTGCAGTGTCCATATTGGAGGTCAGATTGGCACTATTTTCATAAATGATCAAATTGACATATACGTTTCTGTTAAAACCCCATGTTGATCTGACCATTCAGAAGAAGAAGTAACAATAATAAGATTTTCAAGATGGCCACTGTGGACCAAAAAATCATTAAGATGTCTTTCAGTAAAAACCATTATGCTGAAAAAACCATCCATCTAGAAGTTGCAATAAAAAGACTTCCAAGATGGTCAAAGCAGCAACCATACTGGATGTCAGATTAGCACATTTTAATTCAGTACACACTAAATACCAGAACAAACCTCCTAGTGAAAATCCCATGTGAATATGATTTTTCTTTCAGGAGTAGTGATAACAAAAATTTCAAGACAGCTGTCATGGTGGCCATACTAGATGTCAGACTGGCACCTTGTTTTACTTAAGACCAGCAAAACATCATAAAAGGTCTTTTAATGAAAACCCCATGATGAGATGACCATCCATTCAGGATGAACAGTGATAACAGCATTTTCAAGATCATGACTGTGTTGACTGCATTGGATATTAGAGTGGCACCATTTTCATTTAGGACTAACTATATCATGGGATGAATGAAAGTGTCTTGTTTCATGGCAATCTTCCAAGTAGTTGAAAGTAGCGATAACAAACTTGTGGAGATGGAATTCGTTTGTTCAGAAATTTATGACATATGTTGAATGTCTGGTATTTATTTAAATCAATGACAGAATTCTAAAACTGATGTAAACTTTACTCTTTACTAGTGGGACTTTACTGCATCTGTGGGCAATATTTTTCTTGGACATATTATTATAAACCATGAATTTAAAGACCTAACAAACAATCAGAAATATGAAATGACAAAAAAACAACTTCCTCATCTAAGTATTTAAATACAATGATGTGATGTAATGGCATGCAACAGTAATGACTACAAAACTAAGACACATTACATAAGTGAATTTACAATATATAAATTACTGTATATACTAAGTTATAAGTAGGGTCCGACTGCAAACAACATGGACCCTGATCTGCCATTGTGTAACATGCTGAAAGATCAGGGTCTATGTTGCTTGTTCTACTGATTACTGTTCACAAATGCAAAGACCCAGATCTGCCAGAACATTATGCAACAGCAGATCTGGATCTGTGCAATTTGCAATTTGACCTGACTAACAAGCAGTTATATATAGTATGGGGACTCAGTTCTTCAACACAAATACTGACCAGTAAGACTGTAAGAAGGGAGTACAGACCAGTAAGATTGTGTCAGTATGGGAGTACAGACCTGTAAGACTGTCAGTATGGGGAGTACAGACCAGTAAGACTGTGTCAATATGGGAGTACAGACCAGTAAGATTGTCAGTATGGGAGCACAGACCAGTAAGACTGTGTCAGTATGGGGAGTACAAACCAGTAAGACTGTCAGTATGGGAGCACAGACCAGTAAGACTGCCAGTATGGGACTACAGACCAGTAAGACTGTGTCAGTATGGGGAGTACAGACCAGTAAGACTGTGTCAGTATGGAAGTACAGACCAGTAAGACTGTCAGTATGGGAGCACAGACCAGTAAGACTGTGTCAGTATGGGGAGTACAAACCAGTAAGACTGTCAGTATGGGAGCACAGACCAGTAAGACTGTCAGTATGGGACTACAGACCAGTAAGACTGTGTCAGTATGGGGAGTACAGACCAGTAAGACTGTGTCAGTATGGAAGTACAGACCAGTAAGACTGTCAGTATGGGAGCACAGACCAGTAAGACTGTGTCAGTATGGGGAGTACAAACCAGTAAGACTGTCAGTATGGGAGCACAGACCAGTAAGACTGTCAGTATGGAACTACAGACCAGTAAGACTGTGTCAGTATGGGGAGTACAGACCAATAAGACTGTGTCAGTATGGGAGTACAGACTAGTAAGACTGTGTCAGCATAGGAATACAGACCAGTAAGACTGTGTCAGTATCAGAGTACAGACTAGTAAGACTATGTCAGTATCGGAGTACAGACTAGTAAGACTATGTCAGTATGGGAGTACAGACTAGTAAGAATGTGTCAATATGGAAGTACAGACCAGTAAGACTGTGTCAGTATGGGAGTACAGAGCTCTGGCAATACTAATCCTCTGTTTCTGTCCTCCACTTAGGTTCACACCCTGCAAAGAAAGACGGATATAGTTACAGCATGTTCATACTTTATTATAACACAGTGGCTGCAGTCCATTACTGTTGAATGCATTATATACTCACTTAAATGCATTATGTAATGAACCATGGTTATAGGTTGAGGATCTTGGTAGTTACCCACTGCCTACATGGTGAGAATCTCAACATTTTCCAAGTTATTACCCACTAGGTAAATGGAAACATAATTACAAGAGTTATGGGGAAATAAATGTGGGGCATTGGACGGAAGGACAGGAATATGAAACGATGGTCACACCCAACTTTGATATTTCTATTTTCTACAAAAAGTGGAGGACAATTAGCATAAAGCTAGGTAAAGTCTGAAAATAAATTTTCAAATTCTGGATTTCAACCTTACTCTAAATTAAATGATCAAAATAGAAATTAATAACCATGCCAATTCAAAAAGTCCAACATATCTTGTGCTGCAAGTCCACTGTGCTACTAAAATGTTGGATTTAGGACTACCATTAACCAAATTCAAGTAGCCCAGTGGAATACAACCAAATAATATGACTTGTTCAATATTTCTACAAAAGTGAACTTCAAAATTATTTGGCAATGGATAATTATTTTTTATACTTCTTAAAACTAGTAATTTTCTATGGAAATGCCTTCTCTGGGCTACAAAATTGAAGCTGAGCTACTAGGTTCTAGTCCATGTAGCATGGGTAATGTCTTGTTCAATATTTTGTCAGACCAAGATTACCAAATAAAAGTCCAAACCTTTTCTCCTATCTCAGTATTCTCTCCAACTGGCAACATGGCAATGTCTGGTTGGAGGGCACAAGCATCTATCACTTTTTTGTACCTGTCAACAATAGGAAGAAAAGAAAGATACAAATAACCATCAGGTTTGACTTCTTTCTGCCTCAAATGATATAAATGATTAACATTCATCTCCATCTTTTGCTTTCATACTGCTGGAGAAATCATGCTCTTTCTGAATGCTTGAGATATATTTCAAACATGTAAACAATGTATAAAGTATGTTGCTTAAAAACTTAATAAGAGCTACTGTAAAGGTTGCTTCCTTGCTTGGATAATTATTAGAATTTTTTTCCTCAGCTGTTTTATTTCAATTGTCTCCTTCACGTTCCTTTTTCATGTGCTGTCCTCATATGTGATGACCTATATTTCACTGAGCTAACTCAAAGGAAACATGCTCTGAGTAATGGAAAATTAGTTATCGCTTCTATGATAATATGAAAATTTCCTAAGGGGCTGACAAAATGCTTTGGTGTAGAATGAGATGGTTTTCTATCCCAAAGCTTCTCTTTAAAATACTGCATCTGTATTTTGCGAAATCTGTAAATTTGCCTGGTCTATGACCAGCATTAAAATTTAATGATAATTAAACAACTAGGTAAAATGATTTTTGATCCAGTGTCTATTTTATATGAAGATCAATTTACACTTACAACATTCAAAGGATTAAGTATGTATCAGGGACTAATAGCATGTCAGCACAATAAAGGGTATACAAACATATTAAGACATTCAAATCATAATACAAACTACAGCTTCTTCCACTGACTGCCATCCCAATGGTTTTGTACATTATGTCCCTCCACCTAGACTCCCTGCCCCACCCAATGATATAAGTTGTCTGTCTGAATGCAATGATTCCTTTATACTGATATAAGCTATGTCTGTCTGAATGCAATGATTCCTTTATACTGATATAAGCTATGTCTGTCTGAATGCAATGATTATTTTATATTGATATAAGCCATGTCTGTCTGAATGCAATGATTCCTTTATACTGATATAAGCCATGTCTGTCTGAATGCACTGATTCCTTTATACTGATATAAGCTATGTCTGTCTGAATGCACTGATTCCTTTATATTGATATAAGCCATGTCTGTCTGAATGCACTGATTCCTTTATATTGATATAAGCTATGTCTGTCTGAATGCAATGATTCCTTTATACTGATATAAACTATGTCTGTCTGAATGCACTGATTCCTTTATATTGATATAAGCCATGTCTGTCTGAATGCACTGATTCCTTTATATTGATATAAGCTATGTCTGTCTGAATGCAATGATTCCTTTATACTGATATAAACTATGTCTGTCTGAATGCACTGATTCCTTTATATTGATATAAGCCATGTCTGTCTGAATGCACTGATTCCTTTATATTGATATAAGCCATGTCTGTCTGACTGCACTGATTCCTTTATATTGATATAAGCCATGTCTGTCTGACTGCACTGATTCCTTTATATTGATATAAGCCATGTCTGTCTGACTGCACTGATTCCTTTATATTTATATAAGCCATGTCTGTCTGAATGCACTGATTCCTTTATATTGATATAAACCATGTCTGTCTGAATGCACTGATGATATAAGAAAAAAAATATGGAATCAGCAAGTAGTCTGAACTGCACAAATTACCTTGTCTTGATAAGGATAAGTGGGGTGGGTGTTATCAATAGCTTTACAATTTTACTGACAGAAATGAGTGCCAAAAAATGTATAATTTCATAATCACTGCAATTTTTCTTATAATAACATATTACGATCCAAAATATGAACCAATCAAGTAATTTGATTAGAAAGTTACCCACAACTAAAGGAATAAACCAATGTGTTATCAATGCTTAAGGGAGTCCAAGTATTTCAAATTTAACTGATTACATAACTTACCTCCATGAAGCTATTATTAGTCTCCAGCCGCCACTGTAAACATTATCTTGAAGAAAATAAGTTCAGACCAAAGTGATCTTAAGAACAAAATATTGGCCACTGTTTTTATTCAAGTTTTCTTGCAATATTTTTCTCATTAAATTTTAACATTTAATCTTTTTAAAGTTTAACATTGTAACTTTTAATTGTTCTTAAAACTTGCAAAAGAAGCTATTATCAATATCCAATGCTAGAAGCCAGATTTTAATGGGTGAAAATCAGTTTTCAAGTCACATTAGAAACTTTCACTTGCCCCACCAAAATTTCACTTGCCCCATATGCTGAACTATGGGATTTGCTCAGCCATGCATTTGTGACTTAAATGTGGTTAAAACGGTTCAGCCCAAGAGAACCAAGTCATCCTGATTTTGTTATTAGTCACGCAGTAGTTTGTTGGTCAC
The DNA here is from genome assembly GCA_016617855.1 of Megalonaias nervosa. Lineage (NCBI taxonomy): Eukaryota > Metazoa > Mollusca > Bivalvia > Unionida > Unionidae > Megalonaias > Megalonaias nervosa. The sequence goes on along the minus strand of JAECUM010092971.1, from coordinate 121,233 downwards.
TTTTGAGATGGAAAGCAAACTGGAACATACAATACTTTCTTGGTTATTAGCAAGCAGAAAGGAACATTCAATAATTCCTTGATTATTAGTGAAATTTAGAGTTCAATGGAATACATTGATTTTTATTAGTGAGATCGATAGTCCATTGGAATATGCAACACTTCATTTATGCAAATGTCCTTGTTATTCATGGAAGCTTTAAATATTATATAGTTTCTGTATAAATTTCACCTGCGCCACACATAGGTCTGTCCAAATAAGATGTTTTCCTTCAATGTTGTATTCAGAAGCCAGGGTCGCTGTGCAACATAAGATATGCGGCAGTTCCTAAAATCAGAAACAAATTTACCATTGGATAGATATTAATTTAACAAATACATTCTGATTTTTTTCACTAACCCACACAATCACCAATTTTTTTAATTGATCTATCTAAATTCACCGATCCTGCAAAAATCCAACAGAAGGCAGTTCAGCTTCTAATTTAACATTTATTGTTCACTAACATCAGCTCAAAATAGTAACTACAGTAAAACCTTTCCTAATGGTCACCTGAGTTCAGTGGCCACCTGATCACAATAGCTATTCCAATTTTCCCCATGGCAAATGTCTTACATAAATGTCATGTAATCAGTAGTCACCTGTCTTCCATGGTCAATGGCCATGTGTTTTGTAACCATGCAGTAGTTTCACCCTGCCTTCCATGATCAGGAGATATGTGTTTCTTAACCACACAGTGGTTTCAATGTGTCCTCTGCAGTCACCAGTGCATATCAGGAGTGACCAATCCAAGTATGCAAGTTAAACTTCTTTTGTTTAATGAGCACGGCATGTTGTACATAAAGGTATATTATGTGAATCAATGTTTAAGCATTTCATATCTTGATTGTACTTACCATAATCCAGTGAAACTCAAAGGTGTCAACATGTCGACTTTGAAACCAAGGCAGTTTTATAATTACAGGATAGGATCAAAGCAATTCTATTTTAAATTATTTTCTTTGTTTTTCCCTCTTAATTGGATGAATCTGTTAATTATACATGTAATTTCAGAGTAGAGGTACACTGCACTTGTGATATCCCTTATGGTTAGGTGCTACTAACAATAGACCCAAAAAGCATATCTTCATTCCCTAATCATCCAAGGTCGCAAGCAAAAGCCAATTGTCTTTTGATCTTGGTGAATTTGAGCAGGTTTTACTTCATCAATAGTTCAAAGTGTGAAGTGTAAACACCTTTTCATGCCTAATTATACTAACTGCCAAAAGGTCAGTTGGGTGCACTTTATATTGAAGTACAGGAATGCATATATAAATTGAAAGGGTTTCATTTCATCATGGACAATCAAACTGTTGAAATCAGTGATGGAAGTTTCAGACATTGCAACTGAAATGGGATGGAGATATGTACAAAGCAAACTAAGATCAGTGACTTTTTCAAGGCTTAGTTATTATTTAATGTACATGATGGATTAAAGTGAAGATAGTGCATCCTGGTGTGGAACATATTTTATTAAATTTTGTTATTTTTCTTTTTGCTCAATAGTTAAACTAAATGCATGTATCTTGGAAGCATACTACTACCGCTAATAATAATACGTTTGAAATAATAATAATGATGGTACTACTACTAATAATGCTAATGCTTTTTTCAGTTCAAAGTACTTAAATTTGTTATTAACCAAGTTTGAAAGTTGAACCTGTCTTCAGAGATCACCTGTATATAAAGGCCACATTTGCCTTTTCCCATGAGAGGCTGCTGTAGACAGTTTTGACTGTATTTCATAAACAAGATTCACGATAAGTTTTAAGTTCCTGATCATCATCATATCTAGATGCCACAATTTGCTTCTGATGAAACAGCTTTCAGTTTTGACTTCATGTTTCCCTCTGGCATTATATGTTGGGAGCTTGCACTATGTGATTCCAGGGACAACCTGTGAAAATTTGTATGCCTATCAAATAATAAAGTACCCAGTGCACTTTCATATTTCACTGCAGAAAGAGCATATCACATATCATAGCCTCTCCTGCGTTATTTCAGGCATTGGTGTTCATTTTCCCACTGTTTATGGTACTTTCTTTGTATCTTCTCTTGATTGTGATTGTCATCACACTCAAAGCTGTCCTTATCTAATTTCTGCAGTTCAGTGGTGGTGGCTGAGCTCCTTGCAAATACTGTCATGTGTTTACAATTGTCTATGGACAATGTAATGAATGTTTATTAAACACACATTGTTCAACATAATTCTGGACTATTCATTGAGCTGATTAACACATCCTTTCCTAGCCTAAGACCCTATACCTTTTGCTATCATCAATAATGAAATCTGTGCTGTATCGACAATAATCACACTCATTTACTTTGTGAGAACATGAGGGGTTTAAACCCTGTCCATTTGCACCATAAGCATTCATTATATAAACTGCAGGATGTTGACAGATTCTCAATTAATACAATAAGCAGATCAATTAACCATTAGAGAGGGAATGGTGACTCACCACCACTTTTTATTGTTATGGCAAAGTTGTTAACATTTTTGGAATATATTTTTGGTACTGGCCACTATATTTGGTGGCAGCTTGGCATAAATGTGTACTTAATGAGCATTCTACAGATATTATGAACTTATGAAAGAGTGACAGGTGTAAGATGAATTTGTTTGCATTTGCAACATGCACAATGGAGAGAAAGTTGGCATCTCCCTATATTTACTTTCATGTACTATGGCTGGCATTTCTTTGGATATTGTACCTGTGAAAAATGTAAATGATATAAGTGCACAGCTAACCAAAATGTCTGCTCCCATGTGCTCCAAAAATCAGCCTGAATTAGTCTAAAGTACTCCATTTAGCAGTTATTAAAATAGGAAAATTAAATTTACCACCTAGAAAATAAAGCTTTTGGAAGTGCAATGAATAAATTACAAAAAAAATATAAAAACAAAACAAAAAATTATCAGCGTTTTTTTTTTACAATTTACCCTTGAAGTCCAGGAAGTGAAAATGACCAAGTGGAGCTAGCGGTTTTTCAATAGGTGTACATCTGAAATAAGGCCAAGTTGTATACTCCATAACCCACTAAACCCATCAATCATACACCAAAATAAAGGGAATTAAAAGTTCTTTTAGCAATACCTAAGATATACAAGGTATTTTTTAAATAACCAGTATAACCAGTGAGGAAAACCCTGAAATTCTTTTATCTTCAAAAATCTAACCTTATGCAAAATATGAAACTGTATCAACCATAGTTGATAGCAATTCATGCCAGCATGTTTTCTGTCAAACTGTGTCAAATTCTGTTGAGGTAGGGAATTTGAGCGGTTAGAAGAAAGGGAAAGACATCAGAAAGATTGGCACATGAACAGAAAACATTATTATTAATGGGCTCACTTGCTTTGGTCAAGTGAGGCCATAATAATTACCTGCTCCATTCCATAGATCCAGAAACTGTTAACATTTCTCCCAGCATGGCTGACAACAGAGACGTCTTGCCAGAACCAACTGGTCCAACAATTATTGTTAGTTTTTCTGTCAAAAATAAGACAGGGAGAAAGCATCATGACTAAAATATATAATAACAGATATAGCCAAATACCACTAATTAGCACACCTTTATATATATATATATATATATATATATATATATATATATATATATATATATATATATATATATATATACACACACACACACAGTGAAATACCACTAATCAACACACCTATAAATATATAATGATACAGTGAAATACCACTAATTAGCACACTTTTAAATATATAATGACAGATACAGTGAAATACCACTAATCATCACACCTTTAAATATATAATGACAGTGAAATACAACTAACCTGCACACCTTTAAATATGACAGATACAGTGAAACAGCACTAATCAGCACACTTTTAAATATACAATGGCAGTGAAATACCAGTAATCATCACAACCTTAAATACATAATGACAGTGAAATACCACTAATCAGCACACCTTTAAATATATGACAGTGAAATAGCACTAATCAGCACACTTTTAAATATACAATGGCCATGAAATACCACTAATCAGCACAACTTAAAATACATAATGACAGTGAAATACCACTAATCAGCACACCTTTAAATATATGACAATGAAATAGCACCAATCAGCACACTTTTAAATATACAATGGCCATGAAATACCACTAATCAGCACAACTTAAAATACATAATGACAGTGAAATACCACTAATCAGCACACCTTTAAATATATGACAGATCCTACTAACTGGCACGCCTCTCTCCTTCATTTGATTGGAAGACAAGTATCGATCAGAGTGTAATCAATAATGAACAATTACAAAGTTCACCTGTATGAAGCTTTTAGATGTCTCCAGTAGCTACTGTAAACATTATTTTATCCTTTAGAAAATAAATTCAGACTAATGTGATCTTGAGAATGAAAAGCTGGTCCCTATTCTAACAAAAGATTATTTTGGTTTTATCTTAGTTTGTTGTTTCTTGACTTTAATTGGTACTATTAAACCATTATCATCCTGACATATCATTAAACCAGATACATACATACATACATACATACATACATACATACATAGACCATAAATGATATGAAATATTAAAAAATACAACTCTTTCAAATGGTATCTAAATAGAGACACTATAGTGGGCTAATAAAACAAAGAATTTTATAAAAACTCAGTGTTCTTAAAATCTGCTTTGGAAGCTGTAATTGTTGTTCACCCCTAAAAATCAATTTATCTGGGTGAAAGCTAGAGGTTTTGAGTAACTATGGAGTACCAGCCAGTCATGCATAGTTCAAGCATCAGTGATTACCATGATTAGCCACTACAGACTCATGAAATGCATGTAGCATACAGTCCACTCATCAAATTCCTATACTCACTCAAACGTACAATACACAGTGTAACTGTTGAGAGTCTATCACAATACCCATTGTGTAGTCATTAATATATAAAGTTTATCATTAAACAAACATCTATTCTTCCTTCCAAGACTGATCAGAAAAGGCCTTCTGAGTAGGCTAGGATGTATATAGCATGGAAGATTCATATGGTCATGGTTAAACACAAAAACTTATCATGATAGTAATGCATAAAATATAGATCACAGTGATCTTTGGTTGTAAGATCACAGTACTAATACTAAAATGTGAAATGTAGGTCACAGTAACCTTCTTTATTGTTGCAGGGGCATAATGATACTAATAGAGATGCATACAATCATCTGTGCTTGAGAAATACATTTAACATACTTGTTTTTGTACTCTACCTGCTGGTATTTTGATGTTGATGTCTTTCAGTGTCAGCTCTCTTGTCCTCAAATCCCATGAGTATCTGCCATCCCTTATTTCAACAGCACAATTAGAGTTTAAGGTAATGCTATGATTATCTGTCACTTCTGTATCTTCAATACCACTACTGCTATGCCGATGTCTGCGATGTTCTGATTGGTCACTCACTGACAAACCTAATGAAATGTTTTTAAAAGGACTCTGTAAAAATTGTCAACGAACTGAAAACCGTTCACAAAATTTTAAATAGCTTACTCTTTACCTACATATTACATGAATTTTAACAACTGATCACTAAGTTCCATGTTGAACACGACTTTAGTGCTGGGTAGATAAGTGTTGTGTAAATGAGATTTCCATACACCAGTAATCAGTTTTTTTCATGGAGTACAGTTTGTGTCCATTTGGTAAAACCAGTATGTGTTTACTTACATATCTGAAGCCTGAAAAGTGTTTTATATATACCAGGAATAGTTCAGTTATCAATAATGCTGGCTCATACTTTGATCTATTATTGATTATTTCACCAGGTTTTGTATAAACAGGAAAGTGTAATCGAGGATGTAAAATGGTCATCAACATCGTTTTTTATGTGAACACCTTTTGTCACTGGCTTAATTTCTGGGAACCTCTTAACACTTTCATGGACCCCACAATTCTTCTTTTAGGGAGCTGAAGTAGGCAAGTGTAGCTATTTATTTTTTTGGAACCTGTTCTGCATGAGATTTTGAGGGTGAGGTGTATAAGGTTTAACAACACATCAACACAATCCTGGCTATATAGTGCTGAGTATGTGTGTGTGTGTGATTTGGACTTTTAATGAAGCTTTAACAATTTGTCAGTCATTTTGCTATGATGTCTGCAGTGTGACAGTTTATAGTGATGTCTAGCACTGGGGCATCATGCCACAGACATGTAGCATCGTGTCCCACCCAGTCACATTATCTTGACACCAAGCAGACCAGTCCTATCACTTACCCCTTAATACTGAACACCAAGTGAGGCAGCTGCTAGTAAAATTTTTATAAGTCTTTGGTATGACTTGGCTGGGATTTGAACCTGCAACCTCCCACATCCTAGGCAGATGCTCTAACCACTAGGTCACCGAAGTGGTCAAGTGCTGAGTAAGTTTAGGCATTCCAAAAAGCAAACAAAACAATGGCAAGAGAGGGTAAAATCTTTTAAAATGCAAACTCTGATTTTGGATATAAATAGCACTCTTGTAAATTGATCAAAATCTTTGCCAGAGCATCATTACCGGATGCATCCAAAGCCAAGAAAATTGCCTCCATTAGCAGTTTCTTACCACAAATAGGGAATCAGAACAACTATCATGGATATCCAAGCCCACAAGTGGGGGGGGGGAGGGGCTGATAAACACAAGTGTCCATGGAACATGGTGTACTGCCCTCATGTGATCCCAATGTACCTGATTTGAAGTCAATTTCACAGAATCCTACCACTGTCACCATCAATCAAATTAGAGCTCACCATATGCTAATACAGGCATAACAAAAAACCATCAAAGTATAGCTCACTATATCCTACTACAGGCATGACAAAAAACCATCAATCAAGGTATAGATCACCATATGCTACTACAGGCATGACAAAAAACCATGCCAGTTTTCCTATTGAAAAAAGCACATGTACAGAATCCTATTATATACATGGACCTATACTGAGGACATAATAGTAGACAGTTTTCCAATCAATGGAACAAGTTAAGCTCTGTATCTTAAAGTGTTAGTTTGAATGACCAGATCAAGAGCATACATTTTGTCAATACATTCCACTTTAAGTAGTGACAAAATATCTTTTGCTGACAGTATGATGTTGGAATCATCAAAATCATGCACATAAAAAGTTTATAAAGTGGAACACAACAGACAGACAAATAATAGGCAATATTTAATAACAAAATTTAATTTGTCACACTGACAAAAAAGTGAGCAATATAAATTATATTTCAAAAGTTTCACAAGCGGGTCTACCATATCCTTTGTGATCTTAATAATAAGTAAAATATAAATTTCTACATGTCCAATATCAATGTCTACAAGTCCAATATCAATGTTAACAAGCCCAACATTAATGTCTGTAACTCCAATATCAATGCCTACAAGTCTAATATCAATGTTAACAAGTCCAATATCAATTTCTACATGTCCAATATCAATGTCTACAAATCCAATATCAATGTTAACATGCCCAACATTAATGTCTGTAACTCCAATATCAATGTCTACAAGTCCAATATCAATGTTAACAAGTCCAATATCAATTTCAACATGTCCAATATCAATGTCTACAAGTCCAATATCAATGTTAACAAGTCCAACATTAATGTCTGTAACTCCAATATCAATGTCTGCAAGTCCAATATCAAGGTCTACAAGTCCAATATCAATGTCTGTAACTCCAATATCAATGTCTACAAGTCCAATAGTAATGTATGTAAGTCCAATATCAACATAAATTGCTTGAGCATTACAATGACTTGAATGATCAGCACTGCAAATTGGATAGTTTTTCAGATGTCCAATTTGAAACAGGCTGCATCTCCCCCATCCTTCAAATCCAAACTATCTTGCACTATGTTGATTGGCCATATCCCAAATCTGCTAAACATATTATGAGCCCTTCTGCTAGAAATATTTAGTTTTGTAAAATAAATTATTGTTTGAAAAAAGCAAGGCCTGGTTGCATGCTCAGCCCATGATCAAAGAACTGCTGTAAAACATATGACTTTGACCTGAAGGTAAAAGGTTAACAAAGCATGTTGGAGAATGATTTGTCAAAGCTTCATAAAAATGATCCACTGAAGAAGAAAATACATTGAGGAGTTTAAAGAATTAAGCAATGAAAAAACTTGAATCATATCTTAATACAAATTTTCTATGACTTTGACCTTGACTCCAAAGTCATAGGAGCCAGACAGTCATAACTTACAAAGACGAACATAACAATAGTTATTACCCACCACCAAGAAAACAAAGTCACCAACATCCCATACATAAACAAGCTTATACAGGGAAGTGCGTGTGTGTGTGTGTGATTTGGATTTTTAATGTAGCTTTAACAATTTTTCAGTCATATCGCTACAAGTCTATAGCGTGGCAGTTTACAGTGACGTCTAGCACTGGGGCATCATGCTGCAGACATGTAGCATGATGTCCCAACCAGTCACATTATCCTGACACCAGGCTGACCAGTCCTAACGCTAGCCTCTTAATGCTGAGCTCCAAGTGAGGCAGCTGTTAGTACCATTTTTATAAATCTTTGGTATGACTCGGCCGGGGTTCAAACCTGTGACCTCCTGCATCCGAGGCGGACGCTCTAACCACTAGGCCACAGGAGTGGTTGTGATAGGCATCATATATTCAAAGTATACAGGGAAGTGATAGGTATCATATGTTCAAAGTATACAGGGAAGTGATAGGCATCATATGTTCAAAGTATACAGAGAGGTGATAGGCATCATATGTTCAAAGAATACAGGGAGGTGATAGGCATCATATGTTCAAAGTATACAGGGAAGTGATAGGCATCATATATTCAAAGTATACAGGGAAGTGGTAGGCATAATATGTACAAAGTTACATGGAAATAATTGGCATCATATGTTCAAAGTATACAGGGAAGTGATAGGCATAATATGTACAAAGTATACAGGAAAGTAATAGTCATATTTACAAAGTATACAGGGAAGTAATAGGCATCATATTTACAAAGTTACAGGGAAGTGATAGTCATCACCATTTTGCTCTAGCAAAACAACTTTGAATGGTGAATGAATGATGAACAAGCAAGCATACCATTATGTTGAAAATATTGAAACTGAAGAATTGTGAATAGCAAATAGATGATAATATTAAGAAATTCTGTAAATGAACAACTGTGAACAGCATCTGGACTAATTGTCAAATATGAGTTTGGTTTGGTTAGGTTTTTTGTGGTGTTTGATGCCATTTTTCAGAACATTATAGGTTAAACATGGCAGCCAGTAAAATGTGGTGCAGGACAAACCCACCTTAGGAAGAACCACCAACCCACCTCAGGAAGAACCACAAACCCACCTCAGAAAGAACCACCAACCCACTGAAAGATACTGGCAAGCTTCTGTACACACCCATGTTGGCTTAGCCCAGACTCATGACCTCAAGGACATAGGTGAGTCATCTGTAAAGGCAAGGTTGTTAGACCACTCAGCCACCAGGGTCCCACAGGAAGTGAATTTACAAGGTAGTGGATACACTAATAATTTATCAAGATCAGGTAATGTATTTATAAAAAATGAATACACTGTCTCTATGTCCAAGTGAATACCACATCAACAAGAAATAAATGTGATCATGCAAAAAAAAAAAAAAAAACGTCAACAAAAATGTGACTGATAATGCAGGCTGTCAGGCAGGTTATAAAATGACTTACCGTTTTTAAACATTTCCATCAATATGATTTTAGCAAGTGCAATCACAATGCATGCACTAAACAGTTGTTTTGTTTGATAGAATTATCATTTCATTTACCAATTCTTTCATTAATAAACTCTACACCAGGTTATATCTGCCATGCCAAGATCTAATGATTGTGATATTATTGCATTTTTCATATTGTAATTTTATGCTGCTTTACAACATTATCTCCTGGCTTTAAAGTTTGACATTAAACTTTCGATGAAATTTTCCTGCATCTTTGGGGTCCACAGAAAACTGAATGATCACAAATATAGCAAACAACCTAACCCACCAAACAGTACTATCTGGTTTTAGTGGTCAACTTCCCTTTATTTGACAGCATACTGCCATATATACAGGGGAACCCCACTATAACAAGATGGTCAACTTGCTGTATATAAAGTAAGTGCCACTATAACAAGATGGGCAACTATTGCTGTATATACAAGTAAGTTCCATTATAACAAGATGGGTGACTATTGCTGTATATATTGGGGAACCCCATTACAATAAGATGGGTAGGGTCCATAACTGCTGACCACATTATGTACTGAAACTTGGTATAGCGAGTATGATAACAAATTTAATAAATGCATGTCAGTGTGCTGAATGGTGTCAGGGAAAGTGGGACATAGTGTTCTGCATTGTGTCTAGGAATGTGGGATATGGACATAGTGTGTTGATAGTGTCTGGGAATGTGGGACAATAATTTGAATAGTGTCAGGGAATGTGGGACAATAATTTGAATAGTGTCAGGGAATGTGGGACAATAATTTGAATAGTGTCAGGGAATGTGGGACAATAATTTGAATAGTGTCAGGGAATGTGGGACAATAATTTGAATAGTGTCAGGGAATGTGGGCAGAGACATAGTGTTCTGAATAGTGTCAGGGAATGTGAGACATAAGCATAGTGTTTTGATCAGTGTCAGGGAATGAGAGACATAGACACAGTGTTTTGAATAGTGTTTGGGAATGTGAGACAGTGTTTTGAATAGTGTCAGGGAATGTGGGACATAGACACAGTGTTTTGAATAGTGTCTGGGAATATGGGACACAGACCAAAAAATCAGGAGCCATTATGCAATCATGTATCCAAATTCATGTTATAACAAAGGATGTTATAGTGGGGTTCTACTTTACAATGAAATGAGTAAACAATCTATATATTGTAATGGAATTCATTTATCCAACAGACAGATGATATTTTTAACGCAGTCCAAATCTGACTAATGACACCGTAAAGTGGAAACAATTTTTCCCAATGTCAACATAAGTTGGTGATTCTGTCAAAACAGCTAAACTTAATTATCACGCCATATGTAAACACTTGAACCACTATCAGCCATGAAACATACAGTTATTTATTGACCATGAAAACAGATCAATGAAGTATTCTCCTGTTTTTCTCTCGACCTAAATGCAACAGATCTGGACATAAATAAAATTTGTACAACAAAAACTGTGTTCATAGAAAACGAATGCTTACCATCATAACCCATGTGCAAACTTCAATAGATGTGCAGATGGACTTTGAAAACAACATCTATCAGTAATACCACATGCTCCCAACTTACTTGTAGCGAGACATAATGGATTCTAGTGAGACAAAACACATCTGATGAAGCATAACAGATTTCAAACTCAGAGACTGCATGAAAAACTCCCGTCACTTACTATACTGAGACAACTGGTGTACAGACACTGCACATGAAAATTTTTTCAAAACAAAAGAAGTACATGTACAGATTGGGGATGGGGGTGGGACAAATTTCTGTGCCATGGCACAATATAACAGTACATAACAAAAGAAGCAGATTTAAGATGGGGAGGGGTAAACGCCTGTGCCATGGTGTAAAATAACTGTAAAAAACAAAAGAAGCACTGAACATTAAAGGGGTGGGGGTAAATGCCTCTGCCATGATATAAAACTGCAAACTTTAAGCCCATTAATGCCTCTTTGCAGGATAAATGGTCAAGTGAAATGGATCATAAATAAGCAAAATACTACTTGAAAATATTCAAATTTTGATGTCAGGAATTTAAAATAGCTCAGAATAGGTCTTGCTGAACATGTGTTAAACAGGAGGCAATAACTCAGTCCAAAAAAGGTTCTAAAAAATTCAGAAAGATCTGAATCTAGTGTTCTGGAAAACCTTGTCCAGACAAGGTGAAAATTGGCTGGGCCAAGTACAACTTTACTACATACTCATCCATGGGCCGAGTAGAACTTTACTACATACTTGGCCCTGGGCCGAGTACAACATTACTACATACTTGGCCCTGGGCCAAGTAGATGCAGATTCTCACTTGAGAATAAATCTCTGTGCATTTCCAACCTTTAACAACAGCCAATGTATAACATTACTTTATATTTAGCCTGTGTCAATCATTGTAACTTTTGTCTAATATGCCAACTTGTCAGTTTAAAACAAGTTGCCAAGGAAACAGACTTCCTTTTTTATACAATTAACCAATGTAAACTTAATACAGTAATAAAATTGGTAAAAAAATAAATCACAAATGTATTATGCTGCTGTTTCACACATAACCCTCAATTTCTTAATGCTATTCACATATACAGTGATACTCTTTAGTGAATTCATGCATTTTTTTTTGGACATGAAGAAACTTTCTCTTCTAATGAGCTATCACACATCTTTACGAGTTTGACCATTGAGAAGTTAGGAGACAGAATGTCAAAATATTTTGATTTTTCATCTGGACAGATGGTGTTAAATTTGCTTTAGGTCACCTGTATTTTCAATACTGAAGCTTTATTGACACTGTCACAACTGTATTTTCAATACTGAAGCTTTATTGATACACTGTCACAAATGTATATTCAATACTGAAGCTTTATTGATACAGTCACAACTGTATTTTCAATACAGAAGCTTTACTGATATACTGTCACACAAAATGGAAGATACCAGCAGATATTTTTATATGTAATTACTTTTCACATTAAAAATGTTGTCAGCTTGCATCAAAAGTAAGTATTGTTAGTGTCTCAGCTGATTCTCACCATCTTTGACACAATGCATACTGTTGTAATGTATGTAAAAAGCACATCATATGAAAAAAACACCAGCTGATTTGTTAAAATTTAAATTAAGTCGTGACCTAAAAATGTTCCACTTCTTTTGGCAGTCGTGACCTAAAAATGTTCCACCTTCTTTTGGCAATCAGTAACCTTCCCTTTTATGGCACCCTTGAACAGCTCAAGGAGGTTTGACTAAAATGGATCGTTTAGTATCAAAATTGGTGGAAACTGAGATAACTGGAATTCTTCTTTCAAATGCAAGTTACAGACCGCTTTTCTTGTGAAAAGCAATTCTACATCTATACAATCTTAGACAAGTGAAACACTATCTGCCTGAAGGAAAATCATATAAAACTTTGACATTCTCTTAATTTCACCCATATCATACTCAAATATGTGTGATCACTCACTGAAACAGAAAATCTCTCAACATAAAAATGACATCTTGATTATTGAAAGGTGTCACTGCAAAATCGAATAGCACTAACAAATCAAGGTCTATGTATACAACTGCAATTCTTCAAGTTACAAACCAAGTCACATATACCATAATAAGTTTATGTAAGGGATTATGTATTAGAACCTAGTATTTTCATGGTTTTGACCTAATTTAGTATCAAGCTTGCATTGGGTGCCTGTGTTTCTTTAGTAAAATTGTAAACAATGTAGTGGGTAAGTGTCCTGTGTTGAGTATGCTAAGGACATGGAGCAGTAACTTGTAACTCACCCATTCCATGGAATGAGTGCAAGGAATGTTTCTTCCTAAGTGCTGGAAAGAAATCAATCTTTGTGCAGAAGTTTTTCATAATCCATCTAGTCCTCAAATAGTCTAATAAAAATGGCTGTTTTCTGTCATGTGACAGAATCTTACAAGAGTGTGCAACTTAGTAATGAACAATTTCAAATTCTGCTAGCCAATGCATGCAAAATGTCAAAATTATTATTTAAAAAAAAAATGATCACATGTGCAAGATCCCCTATATGTACATAAAAATAAATGTACAAGTCCATTACACAGAAAAGGTGTGACCATAACAAGTTCACTGTTAATATACTTTGCTTAAAATAAATGATTTATGAACTGTGTGTATTTACAAGGTATATAATCAGTATATCTAAGACCTTTTTCTTCTGAGTTTTGAAACACCTCTGATATTCTTGAGCAATAACAATATTTTTCAAGCTGGCCACCATGGCAGACACCCTAAATGTAATATTTGAGACCATGTCTGAATAACACAAATCAAATCATATCTAATTTTACGGTTCAATAGCCAAGCTGAACAAATGGAGTAATCATTTCCATCAGTGGTAACTTTGCTCACTAAACATTCAAAACTCATTACCCTTACCCCTCCTTTTCAAATTTTAAGAAATTAGTTGTTTCAAAAACATGCAGATAGTACAGATCATGCACAAAAAAAAGTATACAATATCCATATGAACATCTTTCTTGATCACAGATTTTGTTGTTACTGAAGAGCTTAAAGTCCAAGTTTCATCCGTTGGAAACAAAAACAGAAGTTTAAAAAGAGAAAGAACACATACAGGCTTCAGAGATAACAAAATCCCCAAGCACAAAGCTTGAATATTAAAAACACAGCCTGCTGTGAGCATATTTATTTTCATTAGAAGAGTATGCAAGAACTTTTTATTGATCCTAAAATTCAAAACTAACTGATATTGAAATTCAAAATAAATTAATTAATTGATCTTGAAATTCAGAAACAAATTAATTATCTGATACTGAAACTCATCAAATCAAGATCCTATAACTAATGGAAACTTTTTTTTCTCACAGGAAAAGTTCAGATTTTGTGCTCAGGGGGTTTGATGATCAATGAAGCAGACTTCCTTACCTAAACTTTGCTTAACCACTGTAACAAAAAGTAATAAACTTGCAAAATTATTATAAACAGCGTCAAGAAATTCAGACATCAATCTGTAGACAAAGCATTTAACCTACATCATAATTCATTCTTCAAACTTCTCTTTTCAAAATGGCATTGGAACGTAAAAGTGAAATAATACCTACACAAATTAAAATGCTGATGACTATGACTCAGTACTAACAATTGGCAAAAACAGATTAGTAAGTTTCACTGCAACAGCAAAGTCCTCAACCCTACAACAAATGGTTCTGCTCCAAAGTGCATGTTTAACTATAATATTTATGCAGCCTTCTTACAGTACAATATTGACTGACCCATGTACATCTTTATGAAATAAAGCTGGCATTTGCATTTTTGTATTGTAAGAACATAAATACAATGATAACAATTCCACAAATGTGAACAGTGATGCCATCACGTGCAAAAAATCTACTAAGTTCATTCTTCGAGGTAAGATGATTGTTGGGGATTGGGGAGGGATGCTATATGGTATTGACTACAATGGGGAGTTGGGGATGGGGGCAAATAGTATGTGGTACTGACTACAATGGGGAGTTGGGGACAGGAGGAATGGTATGTGGTATTGACTATAATGTGGTGTTGGTGATGGGAGGTGGAATAGTATGTCATATTGACTACAATGGGTAGTTAGGGAGGGAGGAATGGTATGTCATATTGACTACAATGGGTAGTTGGGGAGGGAGGAATGGTATCTGGTACTGAGTACAATAAGGAGTTGGGGATGGAGGGTACGGTATGCGGTATTGACTACAATGGGGAGTTGGGGAGGGAGGAATGGTATGTGGTATTCACTGCAATGGGGAGTTTGGGAGGAGGGAATGGTATGTGGTATTGACTACAAGAAGAGTTGTGTATCTTATAGTTCTCTAGCAAAGATTTATAAATTCCACAGGCATTTTCAGTTTCCTTTATACGTTTTCTCCCTGGTGAACAATAATGACATTCATTGTGATTATTAAGTTTCACACTTAACAGGCGATCAATAATTTTCAGGTCCAGATTTCTCCTAACTGATGGCGTCTGCATATGTCAGGTGATATAATTTCTTCCTCCATCTACGATCTTAAAATCCATTTTGCGTGAAATACACAATGAAAACTCAGGACCTTTGAATGTAAACTCAGGACCTTTGAATGCAAACTCAGGACCTTTGAATGTGAACTCAGTACCTTTGAATGCAAACTCAGGACTTTTGCTACTCTCCTACTCCAACTTTAACTCAGATTTCTAAGCATCATTGAACTTGTAATAGTTTTCACAATCTTCATTTTAGCGTTGGGAGGAAGTGCACAATTTTGGAATTTGAGCAAAATTAGAGTGAGAGCTTCCCTTACATATTCCTCTTAAAACATCTTGAAAAACACAGTATCAGACCTATTTACCTTCCAAATCCCGTAAGTGTAGTTTTACCTCCCAAAAATGTGTAGACAGCTTACTTCCAGTGGTAGTGACCACTGTGGCTGCATGAAAAATCAGTACTGCATATCATGCAATGAACGAAAAGATGGGAGTTTTGATTTCTTTAAACATGGCCAATCATCACTGTAATCTTCTGTAAATGTTTGAGGAGCCAACGTCACTCACTTTATTTGGTGGAATGTTATCTTTAAATACCCAAGGATGTTCAAAGTAGCAATATTCTTGGATAAAGTAAAGACTTATGCATCCAGCTCGAGTGAACTGAGAAGCCACAAGGTCAAGAAGTTAAGGTTAACCAGAAACAGTCAAAATTAGGCTTTGCATTGTACAGTTTGCTGACCTGAGCAAACCCAGATTATTTTAATGTGTAGTTTGGTATGTGAGTATATAGCTGCATGATTGGGGGTCAAAATTCGTAGAAACTATTCACAATGTGTAGAAGTATACAGGTCTGCAATATCATTCAAACAGGAAACAAAATAAAACAGCAAATGCAACTGTTTCTGTCAAGATCACTTTTTATCAGCTGCTCAGTTTTATCTCACAAAAGCCAAAGGTTGGCTGTATATTAATTGAAGACTCACAAGCCATCACAAACCACCTTTCATCCCTTTATTATTTATAACACATCAATAAATATCCTGCCTCTGCCTGTAAACTCTTTCAAAATTACAGCAGTAAGATAACCAATTTACAGGTTGTTGTGTATACATCAGCTGTTATGCAACAATTCTTAATCGGAAACTCAGCATGCATCCCTGCACTAGTTGAACAGTTCCAGTCCTCAGTAATATATGGATAGAACATGTATAAATATCAGGGATATCTAAATATTTTAAAAAAATATATCTTTAATTCTTTAAAAGCGGTATATTTCAGGTATAAAATGGCATGTGCTGCACATGACCTTTAAAACAGCATCTTGGTCTAACCACTGGTAGAATCGCATGTAGGTATGTAAAAAAAATTTCACACCAAGCAAGTTTATACATATGGTTATATAGTGGTGTTTTCAATACTTTCTATGTTATGATCCATGGGTTAAGTTCTTGGGGGTTGCAAAAGACCTCAGGGCATCACCCAGCGATACAAGTCTGATACATGTTGACACCTAAGCTACTGGTCCTATAATTCTCCTAAATGACACAACACAGGTAGTTACAGTCAAACCTGTCTTGAAACCAGTGCTATGAGAGAGACTAGATTCTAAATTTAATTTTTTATTACAGAGTGTTATAACCTGTCATGAGACCACCACCTGTCTTTAGTGAAAAGATTCTTAAAGCACGAATTAATTAATTATTGTGTTATGACCTGCCATAAGAGACCACCTGTCTTGCGAGAAAAGATTCCTAAAGCACGTATTTATTAATTATAGTATTATTACCTGTCATGAGAGACCACCTGTCTTGAGACACCATTTCTGGCAGAAGGGATGGTCTTTCAAGAAATGTTCTACTTTATTTTCAATGTATATATTGTTATGCCTTCCTCTGTAACCTACCCAAACGGGCAGGATCAATATTCCGAAAGTCTTGGCACAATTTAAATCCATGTGACTAGCACTGATCCAAGTGTAATGTACCTAGATTTAATGGTCCATGTATAAGTATTCAAGGTCACATATTCTGTTTTGAGCATAGGGACAATATATAAATTAATTAACTAATTAATTAATTAAAAAAATAAATGCTACTTTGATTAAAATTTTGAAGAAAGTTTATGACATTTTGCCACTATAAGTGGATTGGATTGCCTGAGAATTAAGTCTCTTGCCCTGTCTCTGGTGAGACACAGCAAGTCAACCAGGGCCAGTGGGTTGAATCAATATGTCTTCTATGTTCATAACATGTACCATACTGGACCCATAGTTTGTATCATTTGCATCAATATCTCTAAGAGCACTATCTGTTGTCATGGTCTGGTTTGATGCTGACAGCAATGGAACTGAGTACATTATTCGATCATGGTTTGTTTTGGTGTTTACAGTATGGTACTGAATGCATTGTTCCATCATGGTTTGGCCTGGTGTTTGCAGCACTGTATTGAGGTCATTATTCCATCATGGTTTGGTCTGGTGTTTACCGCATGTTACTGAGTACAGTATTCCATCACAGATTGGTTTGGTGTTTACAGCATGGTACTGAGTACAGTATTCCATCATGGTTTGGTTTGGTGTGTACAGCATGGTAATGAGTACAGTATTTCATCATGGTTTGGTTGGTGTTTACAACATGGTACTGAGTAGAGTATTCCATCATGGTTTAGTCTGGTGGTTACAGCATGTTACTGAGTAGAGTATTCCATCATGGTTTAGTTTGGCATAGTATGGTATTGAATACAGTATTCCATCATGGTTTGGTTGGTGTTTACAGCATTTTACTGACTACAGTATTCCATCATGGTTCCAATATCAGACATGTGAAGTTTAGAAATATTGGCAGAGGCAAAGACTAAACTCTGTATGTACATCACATATACTGTAAATTCATTTTTTTTGTGTTATACAAATTTTGTTGTTGCTATAAACAATGACTTTAAATACACTGACCCTACTGATGAAAAGATAGGACTCCTTACCCAGTCCATGCCACTGATTGTACTGTAGACAGGGCTGGACTTCTTAACCAATCCATAATACTGATACTATTGTAGAGACGACAGAACTCCTTGCCCAATCCATAACATGGATCCTACTGTAGACAGGGCAGGACTCCTTACCCAATCCATGACAGTGATCGTACTGTAGACAGGGCAGGACTCCTTAACCAATCCATGACATTGATGCTATTGTAGAAGGGACAGAATTCCTTGCCCAATCCATAACATGGATCCTACTGTAGACAGGACAGGACTTCTTACCCAATCCATGACAATGATCCTACTGTAGACAAGGCAGGACTCCTTATCCAAGCTATGACATTGATGCTATGGCAGAAAGGACAGAACTCCTTGCCCAATCTGTGACATAAATCCTACTGTCAAAAAGAGAGGACTTCTGACTAAATCCATGGCCTTGATCCTACTGCAGAAAGGACAGAATTCTTACCCAGTCAATGACATTGATTCTATTGTAGAAGGGACAGGACTCCTTACCAAATCCCTGGCATTGATCCACTGCAGAAAACAGCATAGGACTTCTTACCCAATCCATAACATTGATCTACTGCAGAAAGGACAAGACTCCTTACTAAATCGAAGGCATGGGTCATACTATAGAAATGATGGACTCCTCAACTAATCCATGGCATTGATTTTACTGTAGATCCTTACCAAATCCATAAATTCAGAGATGCAAACTTAATCCTATTGCAGAATAGATAGGACTCCTGACATAATCCATAATCCTGTTGCAGTAAGGAGAGGATTCCTTACCCAGATCATGATCCTGTTGCAGAAAGGATAGGACTCCTTATCCAATTCATAAATTTAAAGATGCAACATTGATCCTACTGCAGAAAGGATAATACTAATAATCCAATCAATGATCCTATTGTAGAAAGGATAGTACTCCTAACCCAATCAATGATCCTATTGTAGAAAGGAGAGTACTCCTAATCCAATCAATGATCCTGTTGTAGAAAGGATAGTATTCCTAACCCAATCAATGATCCTATTGTAGAAACGATAGTACTCCTAATCCAATCAATGATCCGATCCAATCAATGATCCTATTATAGAAAGGATAGTACTCCTAATCTACTGTAGAAAGGATAGTACTCCTAATCTAACCAATGATCCTACTGTAGAAAGGAGAGTACTCCTAATCCAATCAATGATCCTATTCTAGAAAAGGAGAGTACTCCTAATGCAATCAATGATCCTACTGTAGAAAGGAGTACTCCTAATCCAACCAATGATCCTACTGTAGAAAGGAGAGTACTCCTAATCCAATCAATGATCCTATTGTAGAAAGGATGGTACTCCTAGTCCAATCAATGATTCAATCCAGTCAATGATCCTATTATAGAATGGATAGTACTCCTAATCTACTGTAGAAAGGAGAGTACTCCTAATCCAATCAATGATCCTACTGTAGAAAGGAGAGCATTCCTAATCCAATCAATGATCATACTGTAGAAAGGAGAGTACTCCTAATCCAACCAATGATCCTACTGTAGAAAGGATAGTACTCCTAATCCAATCAATGATCCTACTGTAGAAAGGATAGTACTCCTAATCCAACCAATGATCCTACTGTAGAAAGGATAGTACTCCTAATCTAATCAATGATCCTATTGTAGAAAGAATAGTACTCCTAACCCAATCAATGATCCTGTTGTAGAAAGGAGAGTACTCCTAACCCAATCAATGATCCTATTGTAGAAAGGATAGTACTCCTAATCCAAGCTATGATCCGATCCAATCAATGATCCTATTGTAGAAAGGATAGTACTACTAATCCAATCAATGATCTGATCCAATCAATGATCCTCTTGTAGAAAGGATAGTACTCCTAATCCAATCAACAATCCTATTATAGAAAGGATAGTACTCCTAATCCAATCAATGATCCTACTGTAGAAAGAAGAGAACTCCTAATCCAATCAATGATCCTATTGCAGAAAGGATAGTACTCCTAATCCAATCAATGATCCTATTGTAGAAAGGATAGTACTCCTAATCCAATCAATGATCCTATTGTAGAAAGGATAGTACTCCTAATCCAATCAATGATCCTATTGTAGAAAGGATAGTACTCCTAATCCAATCAATGATCCTATTGTAGAAAGGATAGTACTCCTAATCCAATCAATGATCCTATTGTAGAAAGGATAGTACTCCTAATCCAATCAATGATCCTAGTGTAGAAAGGATAGTACTCCTAACCCAATCAATGATCCTAGTGTAGAAAGGATAGTACTCCTAACCCAATCAATGATCCTAGTGTAGAAAGGATAGTACTCCTAATCCAATCAATGATCCTATTGTAGAAAGGATAGTACTCCTAATCCAATCAATGATCCTATTGTAGAAAGGATAGTACTCCTAACCCAATCAATGATCCTAGTGTAGAAAGGATAGTACTCCTAACCCAATCAATGATCCTAGTGTAGAAAGGATAGTACTCCTAATCCAATCAATGATCCCATTATAGAAAGGATAGATCTCCTTATTCAATCCAAGGATTTAAATAAAGATAAAGATGTGACTTTTGAAAAACCATGAAAATTGTCATCTACTAAAAGAAAGAATTCAGAGTACAGAGAAAATGCAAACAGAATAATGCAAATTAAAATGTACACACAAACTAAAAGTACATACTCCATATTCTTGAAGCTTTCCGAGCACAAAACTCAAGGTAAAACTCAAAGTCAAATAAATGTAATCTTCTGTAACTCTCACTTGGATAAAGATAGACTCACATCAATTCAGGATTATCTTAACATATGTCTAGCTAAAAGGTAAATTTCAATTAAACAGATTTATTCCAAGCAAAATATGTCAGGTTTAACTTCAGTTTCTTGCTTAACAAGTTTTGAGAATAATGGGCCTGGTAACAGCGTCGCATTTGAGGTTATTAAGACAACAATAGTTGGTTTTATTTATACCCTTTACTATGCAGCATCAGTTTGAAAGTAGAACTCCTATTTTGCATGGTATTGTCAACATCAAGTCTGCAATTTGCCATCCCTAATGACTTTTCTCTTAGTACAAGGAAACATTTCTTTATAATATGTGATTTGTTGGTGGTCTGACCAGCACATTTTCATTTAGGTCCGAACAGACATCATAAGAAGTCTTCTGATAAAAACCCCATGTTGATATGACATTCCAACGAGGAGTAGTGATAACAAGATTTCAAAACAGCTGCCATGGGGACTATAGTTGTTGTCAGATCTACATCATTTTCATTTGGGAAAAAACTAGACATCATAAGAAGTATTTTTGTGAAAAAACCCACACTGATATGACTATTCATCTAAGAGTAGTAATGACAAGATGTTCAAAATGGCTGTTGTGTCGGCTACTTTGGAGGTCAGACCATTAGTATTTTCATGTAGGACCAACTAAACATCATGAACAGTCTTCCAGTATGTCAATATGATATTCTATTTAGGATAGGACATCAAATCAGCACTACTGACATTTAGGACCAACCAGACTGAATAAGTATTCTGGTGAAAACCCTATGACATTTCCATTCAGGAGGAACAATAAAAAATTGCCAAGATGGCTGCAATGATGTCCATGCTGGATGTTAAATTGGCACCATTTTCGTTTTGGGACCGACTAGCCATCATAAATAAGTCTTTACCTGAAAAAACCCAGGATGGCACAATGATCCGTTTATGAGAAGTAACTTTAAAAAAAAATTCAAGAGGGCTATTGTTAATGACAGTCATACTGAATGTCTGAGCAGTATCATTTTCATTTAGGACCAACTAAATGGAATAAAATGTCCTCACACGAAAATCCAATGTCGAAATGACTTTTCATTCAGATGGTGTAGCAGTAAGAAGATTTTTGAGATGGCTGCAATAGAAACCATATTGGATGTCAGATCAGCACTATTTTCATTTGGGACCAAATAGCCATGATAAATAAGTCTTGCAGTTAAAACCCCATGTGATATGATCATCCATTCAGAAAGAGTTGCAATAAGGGTTCAATATCACTCAAATGGCCGACAGCTGTCTAATAGTCGAATGCAAGAGCTAGAAATCTGGGTCAGAAGAATCCTTTCTGAAAATTTTTTCTCTTGCTGTTGATTGCATATCCTATTCAAACTACTGTTACAATGTTTCTATGTTTCTTTTAAACCTTTACCAATATCAGATGCATACATCTGATATACCTTCATGCCACGACACTTTTGGAGAAATTTTGGTCCAATTCTGTATATAGTTTTTATTAGAATCTCCCTAAACATTCTTTTATACTTAATATTTGGTAGCCATATTTCACGTTCATTTCATGCCAGGATGCTTTTTATCAAAATTGGTCAAAACACTGTTCAGTACTTTTTGAGAAATATTTAAATGGGTTTTTTTTGAGGTTTTTTTTTTTACTAATGATGACCATATCTGATAGCAGATCAGCATCATCTTTTTACAAACTTGAAAGTCCTTTTTGTTTTCTATCCAATCTGATCCAATTCTGTACAGCTGTTTATAAAAAGCTGTCTAATAGGAGTAATTACAGTAGATACTGAACCACATGTGTACAAACCATAATCATCATATATATTTCCCTGCCTGGTAATGAATACACCATAAGGATCACATGTATTATACAGGTAAATCTTCCCTCCCCCCCCCATTCTTCTCACAGCTGACCATGCTTTATACAGGTAAATCCTCCTGAATCACATGCATTATACAGGTATATCCCCCCTCAATTCTTCTCAAGGCTGCACATGCTACATATTAATCCTGTTCATTTTTTCCTGACTGCATGGGGTTTATAAACATACAGTAATATTTAAATTTGCCACAAATCAAGGCAGTTACTTTTTATGGTCCAAATTTTTTCATCTTCTCAATACTGAATATGTGCTATGACCAAATTTACAATCATATAATTATCATAAATATCCATAACTGTGTCTGACCTATTTATAATTAACATGTTTTCTACTGAATTCAAAATTTCCTCAAATATATGTAAACAGCCCCATTAAAAATTTTCCATTTTCTGTAATGGCAGTCCTACTGAGTAACAAAATGACATCCAATGAATCTCAAAGACCTTGATGCATGAATGCTCTCTGTAAAATCATGTCCAGCAGTCTGAGATGAAGTGTAAATAACAACTGTGAACGGATGACACACAACAAACATACCATAAGCTCACTTAGCCTTGCAACCAATTTTGTTGATACAGTGGTCCTTCTCTTATAAGGCTACCCCGGAATACATGGATTATAACAAGCATGGTCCCACATGAGGGGGACAAAATGGTTGAAATATACTAATTTGGTGTTGAGCAAGGTGGCCTTAAAAAAGCTGGGACCTCTGAAGCCTGAATGGGGTTGCACAAGATGGGACCACTGTAGCCATATTTTTAATTAAACTAAATCAAACCTATGCTGCTGGCAGGGCGTGTCAAACAGTGCCTCTTGCCATGGTGATCCAAAATATCTTGGAGAGAAGCGGTGCTGCTGTTACAAGTGTGATGCAGCATGTGTGGTGTATTACTGTTCAAAGAAGCGATACTGCCTGCCAGAGAGTCGCAAGATTTCCTGATGCCAGCATGGACTAAAGGTTCCATTCGGATGTGCTGCAATGAGAAATGTCAGCATGTCAGTCATATTTATCATCTTAATGAATTGCAGCTTTCATTACCCAATTTTATCCTATATAAATTTCTAACATTTAACAGTCTGGGCTGGCCTTTCATTTAAATTGTTTCCTATATTGGGTTGATGTGACCTTCACAAGCATACCCTGTAAATATACTTTGCAGTATGTAACATATTTCTTGATTATAAATATACCTCAACGTTTTACAAAGTTAGGCATATTTTATAGCCTGGTCCATCTTAAGCCCATGCTTAACAACAAACATACATCAAACTTTTACAAAAAATAAACTAATTTTAGCACTTAGTTCTATCGTAAACCCATTGCCAACATATCATATATTGGGCATATCATGCCAGAAATACTGAATGTAGGGAGGAGAACAATCTAAGATCTAGCATGACGAGGGGCAGGCACTTACAGAAAATGCCAGCTGCCAAATCCCAAGCCAAAATATGTAATAAACAAACAAACATTTGTTGAACAATGTAACCTTTCTATTTAAGTGACCTGCAAAATTGTGTGTTAAAGGGAAGAATCTCATTATGGAAACCAATATTCAAAATATAATATGTTGATTAAATAATATTTACCCAATCAAAGTACATGAGTACATCCTCTCCTGTATAAATCCAACCATCCCAAGTCAAACATATGTTAGCCACATCTCTTCACTTTAAATCCCAACCCTCCCAAGCCAAACAGATGTTAGCCACATCTCTTCAATTACAATCCAACCCTTCTAAGCAAACAAAAAAAATATTAGCCACATCTCTTCACTTACTTTCGCAACAGTTGTGCTCAAAAGTCATATGCTTGCAAACACATTAGAAGCCGACAAACCAACTTCATTGTAAAGTTGTTGAGCAACCTAGAATGGTACCTTCTTACAGTGCTGACACAGCCCCCACAAAGTCAAACCAAGCCAAGGTCTCTGACATATAAGAAGCAGTCACACTCAAATGCTATGCTAGTGGCAACTGCTCTAACATCATGAACTGATATGTATAAGAACTCAGTCTAGTCCTGGCTTAATTTCTTGCAAGCTCAGCAGATAACCCATCATATCCAGGACAACAGAGCCTGTGCAGAAATAAAGTCACATCGTAGTTTATAGAGTTAAAACAAGCTCAGTTTGCTTTAGATCCCACTTCAGAACCCTAATGGAGTCCAGCACAGGCATCTAGGATGTAGGCCCAAAGAAGACAGCAGAATCAAGACAAAGGACTGTTTCCCCATCAGCAGGAGCCTGTTTTTTGACAATGAAAGCAGATGCCATTATAAGCAAAACCAAACCATTTTTAACAAAGCTGTACAAAGTCTGAGTTGACCAATAAGGCATTATTACACAAATTCTGCCTCTTGTAGCTAAATCAGCTAGGAAGCAGGTTTGTGTGAGAGTTGAGTCATGGAGGCTAAAGGCAGTGGTTTCATTCAGCTGTATCTGGAACTGAAATGAATGCCACATTTTCCAATTCTAATATGTACCGAATGTCCCTGGACAGAATCTGAATATTCATTTATGCTAATACATCTATAAATCCCACCCTTTTTTGCATTCTAATGAATGTGTTTTTTTCCCATATTTTTTTCTTATCTATTCAGTTAAATGCAGAGACTGTTCCTAAACAAAATTCTTTGGGGCATGATTCATTGCAATGAAAATTCTATGGCACAATGAACCAATTTAATTGAATGTGAATTTATTGTTTGATATGTGCAAGGTGTGGAAGAAGAGGCAGACAGAAAAAGAAGTGGGAAGACAAAAAGGAGTGGACTGGCATGGGATTTGGAGATTCCCAAAGGGAAGTAGAGAACAGGGAAAGATGGAGAGAATTGGTTGTAAAGTCAACTGTGGTGCCCCAATGACCTCTTAGGTTAAGGGATTGATGATGATGATGATGATGATGACGATGATGATGTGAAAGGTGTCTTTACTTTGACAACAACCCCTGTTCTATACCATGCTCTTTAACAATTTTCATGTCATACATTTCAAAAGCAGCCCTAAATGACATAACTATAAATAGTGATGTTGTGAGCAATGTGACTATTCAGAATTTTGACATTGTTTTTACCAAGTTGATTTAACAGGTCTGACGTTGTTCCCTTGTTGACTTAATTCAATCCTGCATAGTTTACATTGTACCTAGTTTGTTTCTTTTACAAAATGCTGCCACTAACAAATATTCAAATATATATTTTCTATTGATTTCCCACCCCAAAAATTTCTGATTTGTTTGTTCTGTTATGAATTTCAGCTCTATGTCAGAACCCATAATAAATTCCATTTCTGGATAAAGATACAATGTCTCTTGTTGAGACAAGTCAAAACTCACAAGAAGAAAGTAGAGGTTGTTATTCTAGCCTATATCCTACCTTCCATGATGTTGTTCCAACATGTTCCATGTCAGAAATCAAGAAACAGTTGCCTTTGATCGTGATGGGAACTAACTTTTTATCCTTGAAGAGTCAAAGGGAGAAGTTAACTATCTGTAGTATTGAGGCTTATAAGGAAAAAACGTGTTTCCACTAGCTAGGAGAAAGGTATCTATGTCGCCTCATTGGTTTTGAAAGTAGGCCTTTTTGCCTGAGTAATTCTGCACACCAATTTTTTGGAGAAGCAGTTTTCTTCCGAGGGCTTGCTTTATATGAGCCTTGTGTGCATGCTCAAAATCTATGGTTTTGAATAGAAAACCTGCATGTACAGCTGTTTCAGCAGGCAGGAAGTTGACAGAATATCGCTGTGAATCAGAAATGTCAATTTCAGTAGGTCACTGATTCATGATTCAGAGTGAAGCATAGATAGCACTGTGATTCCCTTCTGTTTTGGCATGTTGGGGGAAATGAGTTTGCACTGAGACAATTCCATTTCAGGGAAAAAGCACTGACTGCCTAGACTTACAGATCTGGGAATGACCAGACAAATGTTCCGAGATTTGTGTTCTGCCTCCTCACAATTATGTCCATGGTCGATCGACCCCAACACTTGCAAATCTGTCTGAAGATCCTGGGGTGAATGCGCAATTCAGATTTGTTGACAGTGACATCATCTGTAAAAATCCCAAACCAAAAGGCACAAATCTGGGAACTTGCCCACTCCCTCCTTCCGATATAACTAATGACAGTAGAGTTGTTGGATAGAATGAGAACACCTTTTCGAGACATCTCCTGCCATGATTGAAAAACATTCATAATGGCCTTCATCTCCAGAAGGTGGATGTGTAATGAGAAACCCCGATGGGGCCAAATCCCGCTACCTTAAGGAACCGAAGTAGGTGGACACCATGGCAATTCATGCTGGCCTCAGTTCCAACTGAGATCCAGCAATTGTTCATTAAGTCAGAACTGGCAGTGAACAGGGAAAGTCCTTTCATTTGCTGAGATGGTATGTTCTATAATCAAGAACTTTGATGATTAGATCTGATAGGCAAAGTTTCAGTCATGACTGTAGAATGGAGGGTGATCTGTATGGATCTCATAAACTTGCAGGACAGTTCAGAAGGGTCCACAGATGCAATGAGAAGATGTGAGGTGACGAGATTCCAAAACTAGGATAGTCGCAGGGTGAACCCCAAGATGCACCACAGGGGAAGACAATCTCCAAGACAAAGTGGAGTTTGACCCCCATGCCCAGATGAATAAAGACCTTGGACTGAATGAGACAAGACTTTACCTTGTTTACAAGGAATCAGAGGTTGAACATCAGAAAAACAAAAGTTTATATGTATTGCTACAAAGGGTTGCTTATTTTGTACTGTTGGCTTTCAAGTTCTCAGTCCTGAATGGCATTGGGGACTGAACTGAGGGTATCCATGCAGGAATAGGTTGAGACAGCCAAAATCATGCAAAAACTTTGAGTAGAATCCCACTGGGGCTATACGGAGAAGGAGCTAACTGCTCTTTTCACAAGAAGAGCATATATTCTAGTGAGAGCCAAAGGTCATCAGGGCAGGATTTTTCTAATTATGTGGCGACAGTGAATATTTCCTGTCACTGGAGTATTAGTAAAGGGCAACAAAGGCATGGTATCATTTTCAGTGAGAAGCTGGTCATGAAGAGAAGATGAGCTGAGACTGGATGTTTTCTCTCTTTATTCTGTCATGGGAAGCTAGGCCAGCACAAGGTTTGCTCCTCTTGGCAGCCAGTTTTTCTGGCCTTCTCTACCCGATTGTTTGGAACACTGAGAGTATAAACTGATGAAGATTGAGCTAGAAACAGAAAATAGCTCAAGTATACTTCCATGATGTAAGACAACTCCAAAGAATCGCTCAGCTGATGAAAAGGCAAAAATAAATGTGGGTTTTGCAATGCCCATGGAGAAAGAAAGCAAGCACAAATGGAAGTAGCAACTGATGATTAATAGGATTGAAATCTCAATCTCTCTTCCCAAGAGAAGACTACTCTCATGAGACTTCCTTTTTGGCAAGCAGACCATTTTTAGTACTTCTGCAGCTTAAACAAATCAAAGACATAGCTAACATCTTTTTAACTTGGGAGAACTGGACTTGTGTATTAGAGGATACACTTCTAATAAACTGTGTAATGTATCTGAAGAAGAACACAGTATTCAATACATATTCAATATTCAATATATATTTATATATATATATATATATATATATATATATTCAATATATATATTCAATATATTCAAAATTGGCTGTTCAGAAAGCCCAACGCAAACTGGATACAACATGTGGTTGTTTAAATGAAGCAACCACTACTTGTGGTGATATCACCTCTGGAACTACTTGATTTTTCCCATATAGGAAATATATCAATCCTTATACATGATACATTTCCAAATTTAGGCTTAATTCATTCTTTTTTTCCCTCTCCCTCCCTTTCTTTCTTTCTTTCTCTATCAGAATGAACAGACCTTAAAATATCCCAGCATTGTACATTTTTGTACAGTCTCTCAAGTGATAGGAAATTCAGCCAATCATATGCATGATCATCATATTAATATGCAAAGATCCTGTCTGTAACCCCCCCCCCAAGTATATCTTGACGACAGAGGTCCTGAACATTTTTATATGCAGTTGGACAAATGATTTTGGTTGCGGGGGTGGAGAATTCGGGCAAGGTTAACTGTATTAAAGTTTGCATCAACTGTTTAGCCATTTAAACTGACAAGCATTTCAATCCATAATGAAAATGACTAACTCTTACTCGTTATGAAACTTACTGGAGATCTTATTCTAAGTTTCATAAAAATCAGATCAGAAATACGGCTTACAGAGTTTTAACAAACTCTAATCAGATGTAATATCACCTCATTAGTATATGTGGATCTTACTCATCAACTCATCCAAGATCATACATTCCAACTTTGATCAAAATCAGATCTGAAATATTATTATTAATTATTAATATGCATGGACGTGCAATGATGATAGAAACCCTTATTCTGAGTTTAAACTCAGATTAGAAATAAAGATTTCAGAGTAATAACAAGAAATTGTTGATGGACAGATAACATATCACATGCTGGATGCAGGACAGTATCATAAATTCAGTTGGCCTTAGAGATGGGTGAGCTCAAAATGTATAAAAAAATGTACATAATAAGCACTAAAATACTGTATACCTTTATATAAAAAAGAAGGACTGAAATTTTCTGTTTGGTTAAAAGCAAATTCTTAAGTAAAATATGTTTTTTTCGAGACTACTTACCCAATCACATTACATTAGGGATATTAACCTGCTACCTCATGAATCCAGCCCTACTAAAAGATGAAAATAGTCTTTTTCTATCTATTTCAATAGACAAAGAGCAATAGCTCTTGCCCATTACCTCCCTTGGCACTACCAGGTGTTGCTAGTTTTAGCTGAGCAAGATACTAATGAGGATGCTTGCATGGTGGGGTGGTTGGGAGGGTTTTTAAGTTATGTGATTGGGTAAGTATTCACTAAGAAACATAATTTAGTTGTTGTTGTTGTTGTTGTAGTAGAGTTTAATGCCATTTTTCAGCACAAGATAGGCTATACATGGCAGCCAGAATAAATGGTGGGGGAAGAACCCAGGAAAACCCAGGAGAGAAACACTGACCCACAAGAAGCTACTGGCAAGCTTTCTCACATACCACACAATGGCCGAACCCGAGACTCGAACCCACGCAGACAGAGATGATATGGCAGTGATCCGTAACAGTGAGTGCTTTAGACCACTTGGCTTTCTCCTTCAAATACATTCCTCAATCACATTACGTTAAGAGAATATGTAATAGAAGGCGGGGATGCTGAGCATCCAACTTCTATCTCAGGTATCCTTCTAGGGAAAAATAGTTGGATTCCATATGTGAATGATAACCCGTTCTCCTAATTCCTAGGGTCACTTGACCTGTGACCCTAACATTTGGTTGAGAAGATGAATATTGAAATCTTTTTACCAACAAATTTTCACCGGTAAATCCAGTGAAGGTAACATGCTGTGTTGATTGATTTAACTGGGTCTGGTGGCTATCTGAGCTGCTGCCACTGGACCTATCAGATTCAAGGTTTGCCTCTGTGATGCTAAATCTTTGAGATGAAGGCTCAAGGTTGAGTCTGCATGCCAGCCCACACCTTCTATTGTATCTCAGATCGAAACATTGCATTTGAACATGAGGCTTGCAGAGATGGCTTGATGCTTCTGAGAAGCAATCTTTGTGAGGCTACTGTGATCTTGTGAGATATCAGAGTACACCGAGCATACAACTCACTTCATGAAGCAAGGGTTTGAGGGGTGATATACTGTGATTCAGCTCACACTGGAAGGAAGATATGTTTGCGCATGCCACAACTTGTCTTTGTGTGTTTCAAGTAGTGCTTGAGAGCACAAACAGGATATTGCCATTCTTGACCTGTCTATGGAAGAGAGCAAGTGACAACTCTTTGGTTACCGACAGATGGTAACCTATTTTGACCTAAAAAGCCTGGTTCTGTCAAGAGAACCACCAAACTCTCCAATCTCAACTGACGAGAGTTCAGGTCAACATAAAGGGCATGCAGCTTGCTTACCGTGCATGCAGAAGAACAAGCAGAAAACACTACTTGTACGATAGTGACTTTAGCAAAGTGTGGGATAGAAGTTCAAATGGATTTGAATTGTGCCATGTTAAAACCCAGGATTCGTTCCATTTGGAAACAGTGAGGAATTTTGGTTGATTGAGACCAAAAAGATCTAAAAGATCTAATAGCTCTATATCATGCCCAAAATCGTGTCTGCCATGGAATGTGTAGGAATGTGTCCAATATAATGGGTCAGTAGCCTTTGATAGAGATTGGAGTAACTGTTTCCCCTCAAAGAGCCAGAGAAAAATGTTGACCAGTTGAGGGACTGAGACATGCTGAGGGACCATCTTGAATTGATTGAGGCGACTTCAGTCGATGATGGGTCTCAACCTGCGGTTTGCTTTCCAAAAAAGAAACAGCCTTGAATAAAGCCCTGTGGATTATGTTCTTTGCACAAGCTCCACTGCCCATTTTTTTTTTTAATGAGCAACCATATCTCCCATTGTAGAAAGGCATCCCTCTCCAGATCCAACAATGCATCTATGAAGAAAGGACAGGAGAAGAGGGGAGTGGACTGTTGATGAACAAAACCCAAAGCTCCTCTGAATGATTTGGATCACCCCCAACCCATGTTCTGAGGGAATAGTTAGATCCAGTGAGCTCAAATTCAGTATCTGTACAATAGCTTCCTTGAAAGCGATATTGGTGCACATGTGACTGAGAAGATCCCCTGTCCTGAGGCCACTTAACATCCCTTGCCACTGGCAGGGGCTGAGTGGTTCTAAATGTCCATGTGGGTTGAGTGGCTAGGTGGAGGGGCAGTTCCTGAGCTGCCTGCCTCTGAACTTCCCCTATTCTTCTTACAAAGCAATGGTGACCCAAATAGGGTCATCCAGAAAGGGAGGGTATGACAAGGTTTGAGAGATGTGGATCTGAGACATGCAACACATTGTATGAGGAGCAATTTGGCAGAACCCATTAAAGTATTGGCCATAGTATGGTCAGCAGCTCTGGACAATGACCCTAGCAATCCTGGCTGCTGCCTCCCAAGCATGGCTATTGCCGGGTGTCTCTTTCAAGTCTGAAAGGTGCCAATTAGCTAATTCCAACAATGAAGAAGGTGCAACAACATCCTGAACCAGCTCTGACAAACATGGAGAACATTTGTCCGCCTTATAAAACAGATGAGTGGGCATAAGAGCAGCTGATATATTCTTGTTAAGTGCCAGGAGATCAGTACTGAAGGCATCTGGCACCTTAAATCTATACTATTGGGGAAGGAACCAGAAGGATGGCATCTCTTCCTCCTCATCGAAATCAACCAATTCTTTAGGTTAGTGGTAGGGGGTGTAGGGCCAACACCTTATCAGTATCCTCGATGAAATCTAAACTTCAGTCTGTTCCATGGTTGGATTTCCATGGTGAAGGATGGTGGATAGGAAGGAGCTCCATTGCACTCACTGTGTGTCGAGGCCCAATCTTGGTCCACTTGCAGCTCTGGAGAAGACATACAAGGTGGTCTGATGACTCAATTTCATCCCTATGAAAACATCATGAGCTCTCCCTTGTGGACAAGCAGTGAACATATGGAAGTCTGACACTGCTGGGATTATTGGCTAGTTTGCCCGGCAAATAGTCAGCAAGCTGGCAGTCTGGCTGTCACTGGTACAGGTCACTCCAAGGGCCTGGCTAGACAGACAGATTTCTCATTGAAATCTCTGTCACAGAAAGGGCATGTCACCAACGGTATGGTTAGACAGACATATATGTCACTAAGATCCCTGTAAATAACAGTTGCCTAGACCTATTCAATGAAATGGTCCCCATGTTGGAATGGCAAGACAGCCAGTGACAGCTTAAGGGCTAGTGACAGTGTGGTTTTATTATGCATTAGATCCAATGGATCCAGTACAAATTCCATATGTCCTGACTTATAGGCCCAGACACCATACTTGGACATGCAGGTAGACTTACACCCACTGGGCTGCCTAAAATTGGGAAACACTCCCCCAAAAAGTAGGAATTGCAAGCAATGAACTAATTGGCTGGGCTGTCTTTTCAAAAGGTCTCCCATACTGGACAGTCAGTGATGGCTGTATGGTTGGTGATGGCTTTATGGCTAGCGACAGCTGGTAACTGTGCAGTGGTATAAGGATCCAATACGAACTCCATGTGCCCTGACTTACATGCCTGAAGGGGACTTACGCTCATTGGGCTGCCACAAATTCAGGAATACTCCCTAAGGAATCAGTATCGCTAATAATAAGCTGTAGGTTGTCTTCCTGGACTTATTCCATCTTTCCTTCCCTTCAATGCCGAATGGACTTTGGCTTTGAATGTGCATTTTGTGCATTTAGTAAACATTTCTCCTGAAATGACACAAGAAGAGAAAACAAAGCATAGAGGAGCAAATCAGTATGTGACTAACTAGTTAATATAGT
Organism: Megalonaias nervosa; assembly: GCA_016617855.1. Taxonomy (NCBI): domain Eukaryota; kingdom Metazoa; phylum Mollusca; class Bivalvia; order Unionida; family Unionidae; genus Megalonaias; species Megalonaias nervosa. The sequence continues at coordinate 87,396 of JAECUM010092971.1, read as the reverse complement.
AGCCCATACTTCGGCGACCTCATTTTCCAGACGCTGCATATCACAGACAGTGTATACTTAGTATAAACAAACCAAGAGTCATGGCAGACTTCCATTCTCTGAAGTTGCATATAAATCATTTCAGTTAAATGACATTGTGCTGAAATGACAAAAGAAGAGAAACCAGAGCATAAATTAGTAATTCATGAAGCTACTAACTCACTAATATAAATATATTCCCCATTACTAAGGAATAAATAAAAAGTCAGCGTCATATTTGAAACATGAAGACTATGCTCTGAACTGGTGCATTTAAAGTATTTAGTTGACCGTTCTACTGAAACTACAAAAGAGAGGAAAAACAAAGCATAAATTAACAAGGCAGCATGTTAAAAACTTGCTAAAAGCAACTCCGAAACAAATGGAGCAAGCAAAAAAACAAAGTCATACTAACTTGTAATGACCTTGCCAAAGTGAACTATAGTGTGGTGTGATGTGGTCTTAAATGGACAAAGTTCCTAAAGGTAATAAAATCACTAAAATAAGGCAGAAACTAAAAAGAATGTATACAACCTGCAGCAGAATTAGCTACAAACTGGCAACAGCTGGCGGTGCCAAGGGAGATAATAGGCTAGAGTTATTGCCCTTTGTATATTTAAATAGATAAAGACAATTTTCGTATTTAGTTGGGCTGGATTCACAATGTAGCCGGCTAATATATCTAGCATAATGTGATTGGGGAATGTATTCAAAGGAGAAATCTACTTATGTGGGTCTCATATAAATATTTTAGATCCAACAGATACAAATCCATGTCATCACTTTACTCAGCACAAGCAGACTCATTAAAACACTATTTATGCCCTTACTAAGAAAAACACTGGCACCCGACCTACCTCGTGATACTAGAAGGGCTCTAACCTACTGTCTTTAATATGAACATAATATTTTCATAATCTGAAACCATTTTAGTATCAACTTAGTGTAAAAAGCATTGTCAGCTAAATGCTGAGCAATCATGAGCTCCAGAGCTTGTTATGTGTATAAACTGCACACAGATTATTGTCAAGATGTGAATCTGCATCTAAGGGACAAGTAAGTATGAAAGATTTCCTTGGCACAGTCAATATTTACATGGTCTGGACAAGAGGACAAGTCGGTTTTCTGAACCCTGTTAATATCAGTTTAGTGCCCTAACATCGACATTCAATGTAATCTGACTATATGAACTGTATATTTAATGCTGTCATTGTCAGGGACATCCAGATTCTGTACTGAAAATTACCCCAATAGTTAGCAAATTTCTATAAATTTAACAAAGTCAATTCACCACAAAGGCAAGTTAGGGTTGTGAAAGGTTACTATTGATGACAATATTCAAAAAATGATCCCAGTGCACAGAATAATATGAAATGATTTATCACGATAAATTTTCATTAAATTTACATATCAAATGGGAACTGGAGAAAGTTATTGTGTGAGAAAATTTCCTAACAATTCCTGCCTCATGTTTACAAATATCTTCTGACAGAATTCATAAATCAAAGTACTTTGGGAAATGTCAATACATGTTATATAATATTATGACTTTAGACAGATTCTGCAACAAAGAAGCTACCTGTCTATGACTTAGCCATTGAGACACGGCCAAGTTCGCGGTTAATTCAATGTGAACCTTGCCACAGTGGTGAGAAACTCTGTTTGTTTTGCAATCGGCCAGTGATGTCGCCAGTCAGCTTAGGCTTAGAGACCGGAAAACCTGACATTATAACGTCAGTGCTACTACCCCCGGCAGTTTTCAAAGAGACCACCCGCATTCAATCAGAACTAAGAGAGTTAAATTTTGGGCAGGTTTCTCACGCAGCCAGACATTATCCTGTTACATTCATTTTGGAAGAATCAGTACAGGTTTTGACACAACAAAAGAAACATCACGGTACTCCAAAAGCAAACTGGACACTTGTAAAAAAGAGAGGGAAAAGCAGGTCTAGGAAATTTGAATGAGATTTGGAACAAAGGCTTCTGAAGTAGGATGCCCGAATCTGTCTCACTTTCCTAACTAGGTATCATAAAATTTATAAGTTATTATGTGCATTTAATATAGTAGAAATTTAATCTTCTATTTGAATTTAATAGTGAGTTGTGTTAGAACTTGTACTTGTTTGTATTTGAATATAGAGTTGTGGAATATGCAGAGTCAGACAGTATTGGCCTTGTGCATGTATAATTAGGTATTTTTATATTTGTATGTGTCTTTTTTTATTTGTAAGGTAGGAAATGCATAGGAATATTGTTGATGTTGATAGTTCACTATATCTAGAATGAGGGATATGTTTATATGTATCAGAAGTTGTGATGTTGTTGTTATTGCCTTTATTTATAGAACAAGCATGTGTGGAATAGTTAGATGTGAGTGTATGAGTTGACCTAATGATTTAATTGCCATTATGCTGATGAAAGGTCTGAAAGAGTGTGTTAATTCTCATGTGATTGGGCAAGGAGACAAAACTGCACGTCCCTACTAATTCACAGGAAGCTTTCCAAGTGGGACAGGGTGCCACCTGAAGATTAGACAGAGAAGACATGGAGAGCATGTGGAAATAGGCAGCTGTGCAAAGACGCAGGGTCAGGAGAATAGGCAGTTGTGCGTAGATGTAGGGTTGGGAGAATAGGCAGTTGTGCGAAGGTGAAGGGTTGGAGAATGGAAACAAGGGTATCAGAAGTACCAAATCGGGATACAAGGCGAAGCTGCAGATGAGTAACACGGAAGGGACACAGGAAGGAAACACTCTCACTTTTAATTTCGCATGATGAAATAACTAGCAATTTGAATAGGTCTTTGTATAGATTGAATGAAATCGTGTTGAAAAATTGTCCTGTAATTGTTGAATACCATGATATAGTTTATTAAATTGTTATACCTTTCACCTTATTATTTGTATATTTTATACACCTAGACCGTAGGCCTTGCTGACTTGGGGCTCGGAGCTATTTAATCTTTTAAGTGTCCGTCCTTCTCTGGTGTTAGTAATAATACTGTAGGGGACATGTCACAGAGAACATAAGTTTAATTTTCTCTAATATTTACTCAGATGACATGTCACAATATGTTGATACAATGTGATGCTAGACTGGTCTTCTTATTGTCCATATAAGAAAAGATACTAATACGTAGATACTAAGGGTAAACCAGACTACTTGACCAATATGATTGCTTTGAGTGCTTGGCTTGACTATACAAACATATTTCAGGCAAGAAATCACTGGATCGATATAGCAATTGCATCTCAACTGAGTGGAGAGATCTGCAACCTCTGAAAATTCCATTTAGAGCACAATAAATTTAATTCATGATCAGTTCAATTACGACTCAATTATGTACTTTTTCTGTCATCAAGTGGTGACTGAAAATTTCCCATATTCCCCCAACTTTGATCAACATTTGCAGAATGTATGGGCTTTTCCCAGCTGGGAACAAATTTGTTTCCCAGTACCATGAAAATCATGAGTACTTGCAGATATAATTAAATTAACACAAAAGCTTGTCAAGAAGAATGAAAATAAATGTTTAAACTGCTTTACATTGCACTCTGAACAGAAAAAAATCTCAAGGGTTGATACTGTACTTGGAATATAAAGTCTTCAATGGCATGGAAAAAAGAGGGTGGGGTGGACTCACAAAAACATAAAGTAACCTTTCATGGACAATGTACACCCATGAAATTTTCACTTTTATTATACCTGTATGGAGCTATTGTGCATGTGTTGTCCAAGGGAGTCATGTAGTATACTGCCTTATGGTAAGATTGCATTATAATGAAAAAATAAGTAATTCCTCATTATAACCTTATTCAAGGGAACCATGGAGTATATTGCCTTATAGTGATACTGCCTTATAATGAAGTACAGTAATCCCTCATTATAACCTTGTTCAAAAGAACCATGGAGTTTGCTGCCTTATAGTGAGACTGCCTTATGATGAAGTACAGTAATCCCTCATTATAACCCTGTTCAAAAGAACCATGAAGTATACTGCCTTATAGTGAGACTGCCTTATGATGAAGTACAGTAATCCCTCATTATAACCTTGTTCAAAAGAACCATGGAGTATACTGCCTTATAGTGAGACTGCCTTATAATGAAGTACAGTAATCCCTCATTATAACCTTGTTCAAAAGAACCATGGAGTATACTGCCTTATAGTAAGACTGCCTTATGATGAAGTACAGTAATCCCTCATTATAACCTTGTTCAAAAGAACCATCGAGTATACTGCCTTATAGTGAGACTGCCTTATAATGAAGTACAGTAATCCCTCATTATAACCTTGTTCTAAAGAACCATGCAGTATATTGCCTTATAGTGAGACTGCCTTATAATGAAGTAGAGTAATCCTTCTTCTAACACTGTCCAAGGAACCATGGAGTATACTACCATATAGTGAGACTACCTTATAATGATGAAAAGTACTGTAATCCCTCATTATAACCTTGTTCAAAAGAACCATGGAGTATACTGCCTTATAATGAAGTACAGTAATCCCTCTTCTAACCTTGTCCAATGGAACCATGAAGTATGTTACCTCATAATGAGACTACATTATAATGAAGTATAGTAATCCCTCATTATAACCTTGTTCTAAAGAACCATGGAGTATACTGCCTTACAGTGAGACTGCCTTATGATGAAGTACAGTAATTATAGGTTACTGCATTTGTATGGGAAAATATGAACGAGTTTTTCGGATGGCTGTACTGCACGACCTTGGGAGCGCAGTATATCCATCCGACAAAATGAGTTCATATTTTCCCATACAAATGCAGCAACCTTTTTATCATATGCTCATTTTCTTATTCTACCCAAGGCTTAAATATATAAATAAAAATACACTACAAGAAACAAAGTAACTGAATGTATGCCATATTCCAAACTAAATACACAAGCGTAGATGCATCATTACACAACAACATTATCAATGCGCACGTAACTCCGCCCAGATAAATTTGAAGTTGGTTGCGCGCTAGGCCTAGACGTAAGTTTCGAAAGAAAATGGCGTTTGGTCTACTTAAAATTGAAATTTGGAGTCATATTGTGAATGAATGCGCATTGCAACAACTTTTCCATTTGATCTGGAATGAATATGTTTTGGTATTTTTGTCGATTCAACGCAATTTTGTGATTATGGTCTGGATTTATCTACATGAAGTAACTTACATCGGATTCCAGCAGCGTCTGTGCCAGTTCTATATGAAATACATCGTACTGAAGCAGCGAGGCTGAAGTGTGTTGACATCAGCATGTGTGTTTCTGTTCTGTCATTGAATGATTCAGATCATAATGTGGGAAAAATATGAAGTCTTTCAACTGCAATTATCGAAAAGACGCTGTGGAATTTAATGTTTATTTCATTTTTAGTGCAGTATGGAGGATGTAACTGCACTTGGAATATACTTGAAATTACAGTACAATTTCAAACTGTGTGATAAACCTTGAGAACCCATGACATGGCTCATGTAATTCGGATTTGCAGAACTAAGAAAGTACATTTTGAGGAAATTCAGGATGTAAAATTGTAAGTATATTTTTGCCATTTTTTATTACCAGCTAAAGAAGACAGTTTATGTCTTATAACTTGGATGTTATTGGTAGGGACCCTGTCTGGCATCTGAGCTAGCCTAAATCTGAAACATTGTATCAAAAAAGTTAATGCGGAATGTGCCAAAGCTGCTGATATGTGGCAGTACATGAAACATCTGCTTTAGTTCATTCAGAAACAAATTTAATCAACCAAAACGTAAAGCGTCTACTACATGAGTATACATGATTTGTTTACAAAGTAGTTCCTAATACACTGTTGGGCACACGTGTCTTGCACGTGAGTGCAATATGAAGGTGTGCAATATCGTAAAATATTGCACAATTCTGACAATGTAAAGTTAACGGAGAACAAAATGAGCATATAATAATCCCTCATTATAACCTTGTTCAAAAGAACCATGGAGTATATTGCCTAATAGTGACACTGTCTTATAAAAACTACAATAATCCCTCATTATAACCTCGTTCTAAAGAACCATGGAGTATACTGCCTTATAGTGAGACTGCCTTATAATAAAGTACAGTAATTCCTCTTCTAACCTTGTCCAATGAAGTATATTGCCTCATAGTGAGACTACCTTATAATGAAAAGTACATTAACTAATTCCTCATTATAACCTTGTCCAATGGAACCATGGAGTATATTGCCTTATAATGAAGTACAGCAACCCCTTATTATAAGCTTCTCAAAAGAAGCGATGGAGTATATTGCCCAAGAGTAGACTGCCTTATAATGAAGTACAGTAATCCCTCTTCTAACACTGTCCAAGGAACCATGGAGTATACTGCCTCATTGCGAGTCTACCTTATAATGAAAAGTACAGTAATCCCTAATAATAACCTTGTTCAAAAGAACTATGGAGTATACTGCCTTATAATGAAGTACAGTAATCCCTCTTCTAACCTTGTCCAATGGAACCATGGAGTATATTGTCTCACAGTGAGACTACCTTATAATGAAGTAAGTATAATCCCTCATTATAACCTTGTTCAAAAGAACCACTGAGTATATTGCCTTATAGTGAGACTGCCTTATGATGAAGTACAGTAATCCCTCATTATAACCTTGTTCAAAAGAACCATGAAGTATACTGCCTTATAGTAAGACTGCCTTATGATGAAGAACAGTAATCCCTCATTATAACCTTGTTCAAAAGAACCATGGAGTACACTGCCTTATAGTAAGACTGCCTTATGATGAAGAACAGTAATCCCTCATTATAACCTTGTTCAAAAGAACCATGGAGTATACTGCCTTATAGTAAGACTGCCTTATGATGAAGAACAGTAATCCCTCATTATAACCTTGTTCAAAAGAACCATGAAGTATACTGCCTTATAGTAAGACTGCCTTATGATGAAGAACAGTAATCCCTCATTATAACCTTGTTCAAAAGAACCATGGAGTACACTGCCTTATAGTAAGACTGCCTTATGATGAAGAACAGTAATCCCTCATTATAACCTTGTTCAAAAGAACCATGGAGTATACTGCCTTATAGTGAGACTGCCTTATGATGAAGAACAGTAATCCCTCATTATAACCTTGTTCAAAAGAACCATGAAGTATACTGCCTTATAGTAAGACTGCCTTATGATGAAATACAGTAATCCCTCATTATAACCTTGTTCAAAAGAACCATGGAGTACACTGCCTTATAGTGAGACTGCCTTATGATGAAAAACAGTAATCCCTCATTATAACCTTGTTCAAAAGAACCATGGTGTATACTGCCTTATAGTGAGACTGCCTTATAATGAAGTACAGTAATCCATCATTATAACCTTGTTCAAAAGAACCATGGAGTATACTACCTTATAGTGAGACTGCCTTATAATGAAGTACAGTAATTCCTCTTCTAACCTTGTCCAATGGAACCATGTAGTATATTGCCTCATAGTGAGACTACCTTATAATGAAAAGTACAGTAACTGATTCCTCATTATAACCTTGTCCAATGGAACCATTGAGTATATTGTCTTATAATGAAGTAGATTAATCCCTTATCATAACCTTCTCCAAAGATGCGATGGAGTATACTGCCCAAGAGTAAACTGCCTTATAATGAAGTACAGTTATCCCTCATTATAACCTTGTCTAATGTTAAATGGAATTATTTCTTTTTGTTTATTATAAAACATTGATCAACATTATTACAACATTTTATAAGGCTTTGTTTTTAAACATCAACAGGTTTCACTGAATACTTAGCTTTAAAATTTCTTACCTCTAACCCTGAATCAGAATTTACACTACTACTCCGGTGTGTTTCATGACCATGCATTCCTTCCACCTCCTGTGCCAAGAAGTAAGGGATGAGTCTCTTTGCACTGACATTAGCTGTGATGACTGCAGTTGTAAAAAGTACAAACACAACAAGAGGAACTGAGAGGATATTGAATAAAGCTAATGTTGACATTGCTTTTCCGGCAGTCAAGGGTGTGTCTTCTAGGTACGAATACAGAACAAAGGTCTGAAAGTAATAATACATTCTGCATTATGTTTGGACTGAAAATGTGTACATTCAAGTAAATTCTAGAATTTGTAAATCTAATACTCTGTAAGTTTATACAGACACACACATTTTGTAAGTTTACATGTCCACCCTTACTTTGTAAGTTTACACATACACCATACTTTGTATGTTTATTTGGACACCAACACTTTGTAAGTTTACACATACACCCACGCTATGTAAGTTTACATGTAATGCTTTGTAAGTTTATGTACACACTCATACTTTGTAAATTTACATGTACATCAACACTCTGCAAGTTTACATATACACCAGCACTTTGTAAGTTTACATGTACACCAACACTCTGCAAGTTCACATATACACCAGCACTTTATAAGTTTACATATACTCTCACATTTTGTAAGTTTACATGTACACCCAAACTTTGTAAGTTTATATACACACTCATATTCGGTAAGTTTACATGTACACCCACAGTCTGTAAGTTTACATACACACTTATATTTGGTAAGTTTACATGTAAACCAACACTTTGTACGTTTACATACACACTCAATATTTTGTTAGTTTACCTGTAAACCAACACTTTGTAAGTTTAAATGTACACCTCACTTTGTAAGTTTATATGTACACCCACATTGTAAGTCTGCATGGACACCCAGACTTTATAAAGTTTATATGTTCACCCACACTGTAAGTCTGCATGGACACCCAGACTTTATAAGTTTATATGTACACCCACATTGTAAGTCTGCATGGACACCCAGACTTTATAAGTTTATATGTACACCCACATTGTAAGCCTGCATGGACAACCAGACTTTATAAGTTTATATGTACATCCACATTGTAAGTCTGCATGGACATTGAATTTCCATAAAGGATCTTAAATACAATTATAGTTTGTTTATTCACAAGCATGTGAATTCTCAAAATGATGTACAAGAGTTCTGGACACTCATTATTTAGAAAGCAATGCTCCTGATAAAAACTTGGGGTCCAGTTGAGAAATGAGGGAGTCCATCAGTCAGCCAATATTCATTACTTGTGAGGCAAATCATCAAATTAATTTTTTGAATAAGCACACTTACAATAATTACTACTTGCTGAATTTGGTTCATCTGTCACAGTAACTTCTAACACTGTTAGAATATACAGTATGTGAAACTGTTCTGTTCACTCACCATTGCTTGCAAACAAAGGCCTTTTTGAATACCTATTGGACAATGTATAACAACAGGATTCACAGTTTCAGAAAACTGTGGTCACAGGCTAGTTATTGAAGGTCTGTTGGATGCATAGCCTTGGACCAGTGTGATTAGCTCCTGCGAGTTTAGGATGCACAAGAAACACATTAAACCTCTGATTGCACATCTTTTGACATGTAGATGTGAATTCAGATAGTTCCAGATTATTAACCTGTCTAACACTGACATGTAAACATAAAAAACGAATTAATTTTCCATAGACATCAATATTCTTGTTTGAGACAAAAACTTGTGCATTAGGTGACCAATAAACAACACACGTATTTCTAAGACTAAAGTAAATGACAATTTTCTGAACAATCAAAATTATGTACTTCGTGACATTTTCTCAAAATAAATGTCCCCAAAGTGGTACTTAAAAACAGAGATGTAAAAATTTTGGAAAATTTCTACCAGGTACCCATCAATCCTAACAATCGGCTACACGGGTACCCAATCAAAGGGAAACTGTATTAAATGTGAACCTGAACTGCTTTGTTGTAGGTTCTGACATGCCAACCCCGAAGAGAATTATAAGCGTAATTTATTACTAACATAAGTGGCAAAAATGCATAATATGAGCTTAAAGAACAATCTATAAATTACATGCCATAATTATGGAAAACTGTATGAAAAACATATATATTTAATTTATTTAACATACATTTATTTTTTCTACTTACCTGGATCTGCAGTTAGAATTTTTGTCACAAATCGGCTAAACCCATGCGGAACAATAGTTAATACAACAGTATAGACACAAAAGAAATTGATAAATTATTTATGCATAACACTCACTTTAACTGGTCTACATGTCTACAGTAACTTTCGCAAATAGTCGTAAAGTCCACATATGATGGCTGTTGTATCCTTGACCTGCCATGGTTCATCCCTTAATGGCAGTCTGGTGCAACATGTTTTTAGGTTTAACAAAATCCCTCTGTTCTAGCATTTTCAGTTCATATAACATCCAACAGTCAATCAATACAGCCTGTTTTGTTTTCTTATGATATCTGGAGCCATGTAGACTGGTCTGACAGGTATGTAGTATCAAAATAGAATGAATCTGTGACAAGTGGTTTCATATTCAAGAATTCCGTCTGTTTTCTTGGAACTGTTTCATGTAAAATTAATGCAAAAATTACCCCATTTACACATGTGGTCAATTTTTTTTAGATTTTTTCAGTGTTATTAAATAACAAAGATTTCCCTTACATTTAAATATTTCAGTGAAAAATTTCATCCTGTATAGTTATCCATTTCATTCATATTTTCCTAACATGGTATAAGAAGTGCATGTTACAGTAACCAAGTTTTTGTGTTGCCTTTGCCATGACAAAAATACGTGTCTTGGGTTTCACGTTAATAAAAAAGTTCCATTAAACGAACATGTGAACAGCGGCCCTGACTTGAACAGATAATACTTGCTCCTGGGCCACAAACTTGAAGCAAAAATGGCATTAGTTAAACCAGACATTTATGTTGTGCTTTCTTTAATTTGAATTGTAGTACGTATTTAATTTTATTTTGTTGAATATTTCTTAATCAGTACTTACTGTCGTTGTCGACCAGAGGTATGGACCAAGTTAATATCATCAGGATCTCAACACAAGCAAGATTAAGTTGTGAGAAAAATGGGGTGTTCAAACCATGGACAGGCACGAAGTTAGGATGGTCTAGCTTTAAATATCAGCATTGATTCTAAAATATGTCGCATGAGAAAGGAGAGAAGTGTCCTCCCTTGGTTTATTATATAGTACATGTATGACAAGTAAACTGTAAGCAAACGTACAAGCCCTTGTGATAATGAATAAATGCACACAAGACACAAGCCTTGAACTGTAATTGTTATTCTGTGCCTCAATCTGAACTTGGAATACTTTGTTGTTCATTTTATTACCCGGGTTATTATCAACGGGCAGGTACCCAAGTACCCAGGTACCCGTTGGCATCTTAACTTATAAAGCTACCTTAATCAACAATTTCTCACCAGGTAGGCACAAGACAATTTTAGCCTACCAGAAAACATAAAAACTGTCAACATGCATAGGCAGACTCTATGCTGAAGTTGAAAGCAATGATTAAGTTTTTGGAAAATTAAAAAAAGAAAATTTCCATGCTGATCTGTAAATTGCCTGATCTTTAACATCCAGTAAAACACCCAATGTTCTTCATCTCTAAAAATAGTACCCTGTTCAATTAATAATAAGTAGTCCAATTCCTGCTTGGATGCTGTGAAGTTATGTTCAATTTGGTCATCAAGTATTTTGTACTACTGTAACTTTTGGGTTCTTTTAATAACAAGGAGTATGTGATGGCACACTGGTGTTCTTGGTATAAATGTCAAAAACTTTTACATCAAGATGCTTGAACGTTTTGTCAAACTTGATCGAGCCATTTCTAAAAGGTCATTTAAAGTTTAGATATATTTATAACTGGGGCTATACCTTATAGCAAATAATGTGAAAGACTCAACATCATGATGCTCTCTACCAAAATATGAGAACTTTTCCATTTTAAAAATGGTTGTAGTACCTGATAGCTGGTCAGCATCTGAACTGACTTGAAAAGCCATATATCTCTCTAAAACCTAATGAATGTTGCTCATCAAAACCCTTACATTGCCTATTCAGGCTCATTCAATTCTGCTGATGACATTGGTTGGCACCTTGAAAAGAAATTTTCTATATTTTTGTTCTTAGCATCCTGCGAACCTAAGCTGCAAGGGGGAGACAAAATTGCCATAGTTTTAACAGCCACTGAGATAGAGAGCTAAAATCTGGAACCCAAATAGAAATTTGAATCTTCTACAACTCTGATATATGACCTAGTTTTCTCCACTCCTTATACTGGATGTTTTAGCTGGAAACTAATTTACTACTGGACAGTGAAACTTACTGGAACAGTGTCAAGATTCTATCTTGTACATTTTTGCTCCATAAACTGACATTCCAATTATAGTGGGCCACTAGGTTAATACACTGGGATGCTTAATCACACTGCCTTTTTAAAATTTGGTTACAACTGACGTTCTTACTATTAAAAACATGTGTACAATGTTGGACTTAGGACCTTCCTGGAAACAATATCCTTCTACTCTCCCATTTTCACAAATATACCAGTTAACAAATTTGAACCAGAGAACTTTTGCTTATATTAATTGCTCAGAGGTCAAATGTATCTGCAAAGATCTGCACACTGCAAAGGTTACTGTCATATATTGTTCAATATTTACTCTGTATTTTTGTGTGTGTGCTCTCTGAAACATCATAAAATTGGTAAACAAAGTATAAATTGTCTAAATGTGGTCAATACATTTGAAGATAGTTGTCTTATTTGATAGTGTAATGGCATCATTTGTACAAGCTCAATGTCTCTTGATATCAAATTGTTTGGATAAAATTTGGTTCAACTTGGTCAAAGGTTGGCCTGGAAGAGGTTTGAAAACAGTTTCAAACAGACAAATATGATACGGATAATGCACACAGTGTTGTATCCTAAAAGTCCAAAAAATATTAGGATCAGGTGAATCACAGTACAGAAAACACTGTCGACTTGCAGGACTCAAATGATCTGAATTAACATAAGATCTAATGGAAGAATTTAACTTCAATTCTGAATAAACTTTATATTCTAAATTTTCTTTTCTTTACATGTCACTAGATTATTTATATTTACATCTGAAATATTATTTGTGGAGAATTACTGTGACAATTTCCTCGTAAAAGATTTTCTACTACTATTACCATCTGTGGATCAATATTCAAAGGAGATAATATGAGGCCTAATCATTTGCCTAAATTTAAGTTGCCTCCTTTGACATACATAAAAACTGACTTGGAGGCCAGTGGCTCTATACTTTCTTACTAATTTTAATAAGACCATAAAGTTTGTTACTATTATTAGTAATACAAACAATACTTGGTAAATAAGAAGGGATGCTATACCAAAGACATGAAGGAAATCACAAAAGTTTAGTGGAATGCAGCACTTTGCATACACCCTATGCTATGAAGTAGAACATCTGAATGTTGAGCCTGCTAATGCCATGGGTGCTGCTGCATATATGATAACTATTATCTTGATTACAAACAAAAAAAAGGCATGATGCTTACCAACATGGTTCCAAGAGCTGTAACGGACGTGCCAACAAATGCTGAAAAGAGCAGATAAAACCAAATTCAGATTATGCAAAGTTAGAATTAGGATATAACAGAATTTCCTCCAGCAGACCAGTCTGGGTGATTGGGACCCAGACTGGTCAGAATTATAAGGTCAAATAAAGTGCTGAAAGTAATGTTAAAAACCAACCAGTCAACCAACAGCTTCTGACATTTCATTGTATTCTTATTCAAAAATATCAGTTACCATGATAACAATACTTGAAAATTCAAAATGGATGATTTGGTAACGCTGAAAAATCCAGAATGTATGATTTAGTAATGCTGGAAAATCCAGAATGGATGATTTGGTAGTACTGGAAAATCCAGAATGGATGATTTGGTAATGCTGGAAAATCTAGGAAAAAAAATGGTATTGGATGATACCATAATTATCCAGTATCCTCAACTGTTGGCAACTAGTACTGTATAATGTACAGCACTAGTACAGTATAAACAGTATAGTGTACAGCACTAGTACAATATAACCAGTACTGTATAGTATACGGCACTAGTACAGTAAACCAGCAACAGTACTGCTGTCAAGTAGATTAACAGAAGCAACAGTGTTATCTTGTGTTATATCATAACACACAAACTGGACATATTTAGATGTTTACTTGGAGGTTGACTTACCAACATTTTTTGACACACTCATTTAGAATGTTATAAATTATAATTTGCTTTGAAATTAATTCACACTTTAAAGCTAAAAATATTTTCAAAGCATAAAAGCTGCAAAATGTAATTAATACAAAAATTCATTCGTGTTTTGGTTTGGAGCTCATTTCATATGGTTTGTGAATATGTCAAAGCCATCATATAAAAATTCAAACTTGCTTTTTCCACCAACTTGGAACAAAACACTTATGTTGATTTGTGTTTTATTGAACAAATTACCATGACAAAAGCATGATGCTATGAAATAAGAGTATTATGTACAAGATTTAACAGCACATCAGCACATCCTGGCTATCTAATGCCTATTAGAGTAAAGTTTTAAGAATGTCAACACTGAAATAGAGTTTTGAGTGATATAATTCTGGCAGTCATTGAATGCATATGCAGACCTTGATCCATTATATCAGCTGTGAAATAACATGTAGTCATGGAAAATACTGTATTTTCAGAATGATTTCACAAATAAAATTATTCTGACATACTGAAATGGAGATAACAATCAATCCTGCCCTTACTAACAATTTAAGAATATGAATGTGTTCTTTTCTCATTTCACCACAGCTTTATGAATTATTTTCATTATTAGTATATTAATGCCCGCATTGGTAACTGTAATCTAACCAACCTACTTTTATTTGTGTCTTACAACCACTTCAACAAAAACTCACTCACATGTCAAAGAAGTGTGTAAAATTGATCAGTGCATATCACAAAAATATAGAGAATTCATTCTAACAGTTTTGCTATTTAATATACCTTCATTTATGGGTATGTGATGCTAATACAAAATCAAGCTAAAGCCAATAAAGCATACAAATTGTTTTCACAGACTCCTTTGGTAATTAAATGCAATCAAACTTGAAAGATATTTATCATGATATCTTAACTAGAAAGACTGACAGTTTCACAGAGTCCTGCCCTAAAGCAAAATGTTAAACAAGATTGTAACTCAGAGTTTGTCAAAAGTAATTGAGACAAAACCCTGATAAGTACATCTGTGTTAATGGGCATATCAATTTGCATCCAAATATGGCAAAAGTTTCCAAAGGTATTTTGGGGCAATAACAGGCAACTTCTCATATAAAAAATTTATAATCAACCGACAAAGCCCAGAACTCTCTTAACATCTATGTCCATTAGAGAGTGTTTTCACCATAATGCATCAGATTATGAATAATTTATTAGCTAGTCTAGGTATAAGAAACTGTTATTGTAAAGATCAGAGCTGATGGAGAAAGGGCTCTAGCTCCATCAACAAGAAGCCTAAGTGGGACTGATATTGATTGCCTATCACAAATAATTAAAACAGATAATCATTTCACTAAGCAGACTTGCGTAGTATTGTAGGAACACAACTCATGCAAACCCTTAAAACTTTATATCTTGTTGAATTTACCCAATCTAATTAAAATCAGATCTCTACTGTTCTACATGAAGATGTGACAGCGACCACTTAGGATCATGTTCTGGTCACCTCTGAATTAACCAATGGAAATGTAGCTTTCAAAAATCTGAAAGTGAATCAAATCACTCAGCACAAACTGATGCTTTGCAGCCACACTACTCAGTCTTCCAAAAGCAAAGATATAAGACTTTGTATGATTGACTGATAAAATTAGCAATTATAGGAAGAGCATAGGTCACCAGAACATGACCCCTAAGCAGTCACTGTCAGATCTTCATGTAGGACAGTGGAGATCTGATTTTAATCAGATCAGAATTTATCTATTTTTAACATGTCAAGATTAAAATTGTTCCTAAAGATAAAGACACAAATAATATCCATAATCCCTTGTTCATAACTGAACTCATCAAAGATCCTCACAATATAAACCCATTTATAGAAACAGGATGATAAATATAGTCAGTAAAATGTCAAATGTAGGTCACAGTGGCATTCTTTTGTGGCAAGGGTCTGGTACTAATTCAGATGCATATAATTATCTATCTTGATGATTTTAGCATAAACAAAGCTTGATAATAAACTTAAAACACACAATTTTACCAAGTCAGTGAAGCATGAAATATAGATCACTGTGACCTACTTCTGTGATGAGGTTGTAGCACTCATCAAGACACATCTATCCATAAACAATCAAGAATCAAGGTATAACAGTATATATCTACTGGATGCTAAATCTGATTTGGTCATTAGCTAAATGCAAAACCTTAACCTAAGCCAGTAAATGTGAAATGTAGATCATAGTGACCTTCTTTTTGTGGTATGGGTATGGTAATAATACATCTGCTCATAATCATCATGTTTGATGACTGTAGCATGAACAGAGCTTGAGAAATAAAATTAAAACAACATTTAACCAAAGGCAGTGACACATGAAATATATGTCACAGTCAATTAGATGCAAGACTACCTCAATTCTTTGCACAGATCATGCTTACTATCAAACATGTCCAACATTTTGATCATATAAATGCGTATTCCAACTTTGACTGAAATTGGATTAGAAATATCGATTCCAGAGTGGTAACAAGCAATTGTTGATTGATGCATAACATTTTACAATGGAAGAAGGACAAGAGCCATACCCTAAGTTCACATGGCTATATGGTCTGATGAGCTAAACTGGAGTTGGAAAGACAAAAATATTTACAAAGCATGTTCATGCCTGGATTACCTCCTGCATACTGAATTATGTTAAAGTACTGCTTGGCTATGCTGGTTACAAGAAGTGTAACTGATGGAAATACAGACAGACAGACAGACACATGAAAAAGATGACTACAGTAGGGCTCATGCAGCATAATTCAGTATCCTAACTCTTCACAAACTAATCATCCTGATGAGTATATGCACATTTTCTGAAAAAAAAGTGCAATGCATTGTATAAATTAAATTTTCCATGCAGAGTAAGAGTAAAGAATCTACTTCAAAGACAACTTGAGTAACAAAGACAGCTGAAATCAACATTTTACGTATTTTAAATATCTGTAAGACAAAGAATCCAATGTTACGGTAAATATCATGAAAATTCCACTTTATCCCTATAATATCATCTTTGGATAAAAATGCAAACTTACTGAATAAAGCTCTAAATACAGCAATGTAAAACAAATATTTGACCTCCACTTTGCGAGTGTCACTAATTTCCTTGAAGAAGATGGATTCCCATGCCAACAACTTGATGACCTTCATCCCATGAACCATCTCATTGCTGCGCTTCACTCTCCTATCCGCTTGTTGCTGCAAAGAGGCAATAATATAATTAATGTGATCATAGTTCTTTAGAAAACTCTGTGTGTACTTAAAAAATAATTGTTTAATGTTGGTTAATAAAAAGGTGAGCTGACAACAGCTTCCAAACATTTTCTAATAATGACAAGCAATAGTGTCATTTTATTTCTACTTTCACATTATGAGCATTGCATGGTCATCTGATAACCCATTATACACTTAATTTACAGCTGATAACCCATTAACACTTAAAAGGGAATTACAGTTGCTCTGAACAAATGACTGACATCTACATCAAACTATTTGATTCGCTTACTTCCCTTTGTTATGGCATCATGAAGTCCTTTCAAATTGAGGTGGCTTAATCGCTACTGATAAAATTCCAAATCTAACAGCAAAGACAATAAAACATTAGGATAGCACACTATTCTCTTTTGCTTATAGATCAAGTTATTTGCTATAATCTTTGTGGCCACATTACAACCAAAAAAATGAGGAATTTTCCACTACTCTGTCAACAGGATTTGACTGAAATGAGTCTAGTCAATCATAATAGTCTAAGAACTGTAACTTTAATGTGACACTGAGCTTTCTTTTCCCTCCAGTTATCGCTGTTTCCATGGTCCATCTTCCCTAAATATGTTCTCTGCAGATAAGTGTATTTTTAGTACTAGTTAACTTGTCAACTTGTCACAAAGTACTCTGAAGACTAAGCTAGTACAAGGGCTATTTGAAAAGTCCTGAATATTAGTGTGCTATACAACAAAGATCTTTATCAGTGCATTCACTCAAATTACACCCCATGCACCTCTACATACATTTTAAGTTTGATTATCCAATTACCAAATGCCATTTTGTATTCACTTTTCAGTATACTGTTCATGCTATGGAAAACTGCACTTCCAACCTCATGGTGGCTTTCAAACTGCCTGCCCCTTTAGAAATCTTCTGCCAAAGATCACTTGGAGCTAAATCAGGGCTATATGGAGGAAGTGGCAAAGTTTGAATGCTCTTCTCTTTCAAGAAGTCTGTCATGAAGGCAGATTTATGTACTGGAAGTCTGTCATGAAGGCAGATTTATGTACTGGAAGTCTGTCATGAAGGCAGATTTATGTACTGGAAGTCTGTCATGAAGGCAGATTTATGTACTGGAAGTCTGTCATGAAGGCAGATTTATGTACTGGACCTTTAATCATGGAGTACTCTAATTTCAGACAGTGGGTCTTCCAGAACATTACATAGGTCATCTTTCAAGGATTTGTAAAATCCTTAAAATTATGAACCTCCTCAAATTGTAGGATATGACGGTTAATTACATCCACAAGCATTTTATATATCAGCCTTGATGCCAGTCAGAGAGTACCCTCCAAAAGTCCTGATTGTACAGTATGCCCTTGATGCCAGTCAGAGAGTACCCTCCTAAAGTCCTGGTTGTACAGTATGCCCTTGATGCCAGTCAGAGAGTACCCTCCTAGAGTCCTGATTGTACAATATGTCCTTGATGCCAGTCACAGAGTACCCTCCTAGAGTCCTGATTGTGCAGTATGCCCTTGATGCCAGTCAGAGAGTACCCCCTAAAGTCCTGATTGTACAGTATCCCCTTGATGCCACTCAGAGTACCCTCCTAAAGTCCTGATTCAATAGTATGCCCTTGATGACAGTCAGTGTACCCTCCTAGAGTCCTGATTGTATAGTATGCCCTTGATGCCAGTCAGAGAGTACCCTCCTAGAGTCCTGATTGTACAATATGCCCTTGATGCCAGTCACAGAGTACCCTCCTAGAATCCTGATTGTACAGTAAGCCCTAGGTTAAGCAGCAGAATTGTTTCTCCTCCTTCTGGTATCAATTAACAGTACAGTCCATGAAAAGTAAATTGCTCGAAAACTTCAGAAATATAAACCCTTCCAAGAAAACATAAACACAAAATACTATAAGATAAAATGTAAACGGTAAAGATGTTAAAATTCTACAAAATGTATATCAAACAAAAAATAAAGGAAAGAAATATACAGTCCATAAAACACTGGGTCAACATCTATTATATAAACCTCATTCCCCAGAGAGTCTACGATTGCCTTTAATGATACATTATCATGATGTTCCTTAACCTAGTTCACATAAAAATCTTCTATCTTACAGGCTGGAAGTTAATACACTCAATAATAATGTATTCCACTATTGGTGGACACTGACAGGGCATGCACTCTGGTTGAGGTTCACCCTCGGGAGGTATGATGTGCAGAATGTGGAAGTCATTCTGAAGTGTGACATGACATGGAGGTCTAGGCTGGCTGCAAAGTTTCTCTCCTGAAAAGCACTGGGAACTGACCTGTGTCTCCATTCTGAATCGTGTGTTACGAATATGTAATTTAATTACTTGTGTGTTAATTTTAAATTCTTTTTTATTTTATTTTTGTATCATTACATTTCATTGTAATGATTATTTTCACGGGATCTGATGTTTTTGAAAGAGATAGTATGTTTATATAAAACATAGTATGACTTGCATAAGCACAATTTTTGCATGCCATGGTTTGTTGATTTAAGTAAACATTATGCAAAAACGATTGGTTATTGCCAAGGTCATTTTTCTGGCTCACGTGAAATTGCATTGTTTATTGCAAAATACCTCACATTCCATCGTGAACGCCTGAAATGACATCTTAGTTCAGTTTAAAAATATTCAGTCACACAATATATCTTCAGGAAGAAGGATATATTTCTATTAGGTGCCATAAAGAGTTGTATTTTTACATCTTTGGAGCTTGAGATGTTTTATCATAGATGACAGCTTGTTCAGAAGTTCATCCATATTTTAGAATATAATAATTTATTCCCTGGAGAACTATACAAGTGACAAAGACATTTGATGGAAATTTATTCTAAATTGAAACATTACAAATTGTGGTTCAATGTGGAACTCTTGACATCTGTATAAAGACTTCACCTGATGTCATCATCCTCCATCTTGGAACATCATCAAGATTCGAACCTGGATTCAGTTAAAACTATTTCGTGATAGGACTTGTATTTTTTCAGTACTAGGATAAATGTTTGGATTGTCTTCACAAACTGTAAGTCCTATTTTCTATTTTCACCTTTTCACAGTGTTTTCTAGAGAAATAAATTATTTTTGTTAAAACTTGCAAAGCTTGTTGGTTTCACTCTTTCTTTTGTTACTTTTGAACGAAAAGTACCTGAATGTTGAGAGGGACTATATCTATGACTACCTGTAACTGGCTCTTGATAACAAGACAAATCTGGAGTAAAATCCTGGTCAAAGTGTTCTGAACAATCTCTCTCTCCCTTTTTTGTACAGAGATTGTTTATTTCTTGCAGCAATATGATCATAAACTAAGTAATAAAAAGATGCAAAATAAATAAGTTTTGTAAAACTTAACAAAGTAATTTAATTATCAAAGTTATAAAATGAAAATTTAAGATGATTATGAATTGAATCCAAAATAACCCTAAAAATGTTCAAGTCCAAAAGAATCAAATGTTCCAAATGAATTTCAGATTCTCGAATATATAGTCTGCAAATAGTCCTGATGTATCAAAATGGCATTATCCAGGTCTCCTTTAAATAATTCACAATAGTCCCAGAATAATATTTTTGCCCAATGAGCACTATGTAATTCCAATGAATAATCTAAACAAATACATGTATTTCCTCTCAAATTAATCTAAACACAACATTAAATACAGCTGAAGATTGATGTTATAAAAAGAACATAAGAAATAAGAATGACAAAATTATCTAGCTCTATGTACTTTTATACAAGCCTAAGGGGTGAAAAAACATATATTGCTACTACTAACTACATGACTTTCTGCAAATATCCCACATCATAAAAGAATGCACCTGACCTAACCCATCCAATCGGAAATAATAACTTCATTCTTCTAACAAACCACCAGGCCCCACTAACCAATGAGAAATTACCCCAAAGTTGTCAAACAGGTTTTATTATTAATATTATTATTAACAGTTATAAACACCTACATTAACAACCTTTTATAGATCTTATGCAATCTACATTCTTAATATCTTCAAAAAATAACTTTATACCCATGTACAAAAATTAGCTATATCTTGACTTGAGATGATCATTACAATTTATAGTCATGAACAAAAAATTACACATAATATAGACACATTCATGTACTAAGAGTTACAAAAAATATGACAGATATAACAGTACAGACAAGAACAATTGAAAACAGGCGACTTGCTCTGGATGTAATCTGGAAGTCCCCTGAAATGATTTGCAAAACCCATGAATCATCAGCAACAAGTTTCTCCCATTCCACTGCAAAGTGCTACATATTTTTAATTTGTATTTTTCAGTTTTTTCTCCTTCATTATATGGTTTGTATAATTTTATTTTGGACCTGACCATGTCCAAAGTTCATTGTGTACCTAACCAGTAACTTTTATTTTGAAAAACAAATAATACACAGTTAATACAGTGTGACGCCACTATAGCACACTCCGTTATAACATGAATTTGGAAAAAACATGTATTTTTCTCATACACAAAAAAATAGTTTTTCTTCTTAAAAGTACAATAAAGTAATGTGCATAACGTTTATTCAGGGATTGTGCTAAGCTTTGCCAATGACACAAATTGTGATTTTTTTCTATTGGCAACTAAATATACAATCTGGCAAATTTATTGCGATCACTGTTTGCTGTTTAAGCAATCATGGATTTGGAGGGGACAAATTCAGAGGAACCATGAAAGGAAGCTGCAACCTTGATATAAAATGTACTGGAATCTAAATATTGCTAAATAAACAAATTCTTTGTTCATACAGACAAACCATCTTGACAGTGCACTGCTATATCATAATTCGCTTAGACTGACATCTGGCCTGAGTACTGTATTCTTTGATACACTCCAATAGTCATTCTACTGGGATAAGCTATGACTGGCCAATATTTGAAGGCAGGAATCTACAATCAACCAAACAATGGCTAATTCTTTTGTTGTTTTTATTAAATGTACTGAAAAAAATAGTTTTTCCGAAACTTCAAAGGAAGCTGATTACCTCTGAAACACCAATCGTTCTATAAAAATACTAAGCAAATGAAAAACAAAATCAGTTTCAATCGATGTTCAACAGTTATTTGATGTTGCTGCCACAATAAGAAATGGGAATTTGTTTAGTCCTCCAAAGCTATCCTTCAGCAGTGACTTCAATAACACATGCACCCTTCATCAAAGAAAGCAGATTACAGTCTTCAATAAAACCAAAGAACCTTTCATCAAAGGAAGTCAGCACCAAACTTAAATAAAAGCATTGGAATTGGTTGGATTGTTGCATTTTCCAAAATGAATGGAACATGTTTATTGTGCCACAAAAGTTTCCTATCTTGCGTTTCCTATCTTGCAGGAAAAAAGTGTTTGCTTATGATCACTACCAATGGTGGCATAAAACACAAATTGAATTTCAAATCTTTTGACACCAAAGAAATCTGGCCATCAAGTAATTGAAGATGGGGATTTCACAAAGATGTTTGTTCAACTTTTCAATTTGTTCATGTTTTCATCTCCTTATGATTCAATAACGATACCTGTCTCCAGCTGACCAAAATCTAGGAAAATTTATTTACATGTATATGCAGCATGTAAACAACATTAGCCAAGAGTTACTGGCGACAATATCTGATTATCATAGTGAAATCTTTCATGACAGATAAAGATCAAATAACAAATAATCAAAAGCATGTATATTTGCACCTGCTTTTATTAACCCCTGCCCATTTTATTTTAGTACATGCATCATTTTCTTCAGCTAACTGACTTGGTTGGTTATAACACAGTCTGCTCTATAACATGGTTGGGTTCTATGGACCCCAACCACCGTGTTATAGCTGGGTCACACTGTATTTCTCTATGAGTGTGGGTTAAATATTCAGATCATCATCAATGGAAGTAAACATATTTATTTGGGTCTGAGTCTAGGATACTGGTATTCCACATGGATAGACCTGTTGTACCTGATGTTTATCATTTTTTTTTATTATGTAGAGTGAAGCTAGGTTGAAAATGGTCTCTGTCTCCCCAGGTCTTGTCAATGGCTCTCAGAATCTTCATCCTTGAAAGGGTTTGTAGGAGGGTTTCCTCTGTTTGGCATGCCTTGTTTTGGGGGTTTGGTATCTTCTCATTCTCCAACCTCTTGTAGGAAACAAGAGCTGGGCTCTGTTTTATAAGCCCTTGAGATATGCCTCTTTGGCTGCCTGTTTCCTGACCTCAGTGATAGGCCATTAAACAAATGTTGTAAGAGAGTAGTTGTGATCGAGTCTTCTGTTGCCATTGTTGGAACAAGGAAGGAACATGATGCTTGTGAGTACAAGTCTATTTGTAATTATATGGTGATAGCAAAACAGGTATAGTGACTCAGCTGGTGAGACTGGCTGTACAAAGCTGGAAGTCTGTTGCTTCTTGTTAGACATTCACTATACATAACATCCAAGGTCTGGGACTGGTACCAAGTGTCCAGGAAAGGGGTGTTTCGCAGTTTGTACAGGGTCTATCCTGTGCCAGTCCACAATAGTTCCATGGGTCTGGTAGTGGATAGCATCATACAATTCATCAAATCCAGTACCAGTTATGCTGGTTATATGGAGCAGAACTGGGACTGGAACTGCATACAACAGGAAAATCAATCACCATACCCAGTCCGTTGTGAAAAATGGCAAGGTTTCTCAGTTTGAGGCAGTAATTTACATGTCTCATAATGTGATGCAATGTTGATATTATCTGGTATTAATGAAACCAATGATGTTTAGGACCAATATCTTTCAAGATTCGGTGTAACTCAAATGATTCTGCATGTCACCATTGGGCTTTAAAATACTTGGTTGTGATAACTGCTCATCTATGCTAAAATAAGCAAGTACTGCTCAAACTGTATCCTATACAATTTATATCGGTAAAGTGATTATCACCAGCTGGCTCACACACCAAGTTTAATCCTGCAAATTATTGTTGAGTCATGTAATTAATGAAAGCAAAGCAGTGTTACAGAGGAAATCAGTTAGGCATCAAACTTAACTTTGGTGAAGTGGATGTTATAAATTAAGATAAAAAACTGAGAAGAGTGCAAAAATAATCTATTAACATATATGTCAACCTGGAGAAGCATAACTGTTGCTGATATAAGTGCCAAAAAATCTGAGCATCAAAAGTGTAATCTATGTATTACATGCCATAATTATAGCTGACTGTATGAAAAATGTACATTTTCTATTGTTACTAATGCGGATCTGCAGCAGGTCAAAATTCTTAACAAAAGTGGGCAAAACCCATGTGGATTACGACCAGGATACAAGCACAAAACATACTGATAAAGTATTTATATTCAACACTCAACTAGGCTACATGTCTTACTTTTCCCAGAGTGATTATGAAGTCTACACGTTTCTAGTTCAATCCAAGTGCCATATTACATCACTCTCATATTCTTCTGTTCAAATTTGAAAAGAAGTGTTTAATTTTTCCTTCTTCTGATCAGATATGCTTTTAAGTTTAAAAAGATTCATCTGCTCTAACAATCTGCATCCACAAGACACACCATAAAATCCCATTTTGCTAAACATCTGGCACCATTTGCTTTGAAAGTAAAGACTGGTCCACTACCTAACATGATTATCAATATAATGAATCTGAGATAATCTTTCAAATTAAAGAAACCTGTCGGTTTTCTTGAAGATATGTCATATACGGTACAGCTCACATGTATTTTCGGAACCAAACACAACATGGTGCTGATGGAGAGAGAGTGGAGAGGATTAAGTAAAAACCTCCAATATCTCTCCACACGTCCTGATGGATTTGCCACAACGGCTTGAGTAGAATTGCTCTGCACACCAAGCTTTCTCGTAGAGTCATGGAGGATAACCACCAAGGAGTGGACAAGGTCTCTATCAAATGGAAGTGGTGTGCTGTGTATTACTCCTGCAAGTATGCTCTTTAGAGGTTGAGAGAGAGAGAGAGAGAGAGAGAGAGAGAGAGAGAGAGAGAGAGAGAGAGAGAGAGAGAGAGAGAGAGAGAGAGAGAGAGAGAGAGAGAGAGTGAGTGAGTGAGTGAGAGGCCAATTTATCTACATTGTTATCAAATGATTATACACATTTCCTAGTTCTAATGAAGTCTATCCAATAGATATGATCCCAAATCAAATTTTAGATAATGTTAACATAGTTGCAATGCCTTGAAAACTGTACTAATACAACCGTACTTTTTTATTTACAAAAGGCTGATTAACATCTTTTGCAAGAAGTTGAAGCTTTTACTTTATTCCAAGAAATCTTAACAAAATCACCCACAGACTTGATGAGACTTTGTTGATCTTCTCTTGAACATTGCAATGTTGTGCTACTGTTTAAACATGAAAAGTAATCCTGTGAGGTATATACATTTCAATTCCCAATGACAGCCACTTCTCTTTAAATCAAATAAAAATAAAATAAATTTTAAAAAAATAAAAATTAAAAAAACTCCACTGAATTCAATGTGAACCATGTGTTTAGTCCTTGAAAGTAATGACCCAGTCACAAGGCTGAATATCCAGGTACACAGCTATGAACTTTAGTTCAATTATCACTGCATTTATACTTTATGGGACTGGTCAGTTAATTTAAGGTTCTTTCCAACTGGGGCATTTTTTTTTTCTTTCATGCATCACAAGATAAAATTGTTTCAAATGATCTAACCCTTTGGAAACTTGAATGGTCTCTCCCTAATAAAGAATTAGCTTGAGCAGATGTTCTACAGAAATAAAGATTGTGATCATTGCAAACACTGTTATAAAACTAGCATCAGAAGACTTTGTCAATTTCAGCATGGGAAAGGTGCATTTCTAACACAAAGCCATTTGTCTTTGCGCATTATAGTTTACAGCTCAAATTATGGTTCCTTCATTAATTGCGGAAATTTTGTAATTGCTTCTAATTAATCTGACCACAGCTTATAGTTGAAATGAAAAACAATGTGGAAAATTGTCAAATCTTAAATGTTCAACAAATTTAAGGCATTCTGCATGATGGTATCCATGCATCGTGTTCTCTGATCGTTCTTGTAAGGAAAATATAAAAACAAAATTTTTATCATCAGTAACATGGAAATGATGTGTCAATAACCTAATTGTAATATAGATCTAAGATGTTTGATTATTTCAATGCAGTTTCCTGTTATGTGACTATTGGAACGTTTTGCTATTGAGACCAAAAAAAACCCCAAACAAATAAAATTTAAATTAAAAGAAAACATACAAACCAATTTGTTTCAATAGTATTTAGCTGATTTCTGTATTAGGTATACTGCTTTGCAGCTAAAATGGATTCACTGGAATACATGGGACTGATTCCTCATTTCTATCTTTCTCTCTCTCTCTCGCTAGAGATCGACTGATAAAATGATAGGTGCCAAATTTATGTGTCAAGTTTACATATTCTAACATGGCTTTATGGAAATAAAACCACCTATCAGTATCAGGAATACCAAGTTTGGTCTCTACAATGTATCTCAGATTTGTGCTTTCTACTGCTTATTACGGAATCCTATACTTAACACAAAACAAAAACTTCAGCTAATGGACCTATTTTGAGCACGTCTGATGCAATCAATCTTATTTTTTTTTAAATCTCTCAATACAATGTTATCAGAATGTACAGACACATTCATTTCCTTATTTCTGTTGCAGTTCGTGCAATATGCTTTGTGAAGTATCATATGAAATTCAGTATTAAAAAGTGAAAAGAACAAGAAGGAATGATATAAGTCAAACAATTTACAACAAAATCGCATTCATATTTGACCGATGTGAAACAATACTGCACAAGTTCTGATAATTACGTAATGCACAAACATGGCTGGATCAGTTGGGGCAGAGGGGGCAGCAAAAGGGCCTCAACTTTCCTCAAAAGGGCACCAAAGCAAAAGTCTATGTCACTATTTACTCAAAGTGTGCATAATCCCCAATAAACATGCGCAAAAATAAAACAAGTCAAATTTCAAGTGACAAGTGACTGTACATTTGTGTGTGTGTGTGTATTGTTGTTTTCTTTGTGGAGGGTGGGGCCCTGACGACTTCTCAGTAATATCTTGTACTCTTTCTTCTGACTTCCAAACACAGGATTATAGAGGTGTGATTTAACTTTGAGATTTGTGCTATAAAAAGGAACCATGCCATTCCTTTTCTTATTTGAAATAAATTTATCTTGTGATGAATGTAATAACACGATAAAATAAATTAAATGGCCAGTCCCTTACAGTACACGTGTAGTCAAAATTGAACAAGTGTATATATTCAACCTTGTGACTGGATCTTTACGTGATTTGTAAGTTCAGAATTTGCTCCTTTTTTTTTTTTTAAACAAAAGTGGCTGTCAAATGGAATTTAATTGTCTAAACCTTACAGTGTGTAAGCTGGTTCAGATTTCTTTGAATAACTCTTTGTAAGTGCCTTTGGATGCCTCTACCCAATTCTCATGGAAGCGCCTTTGGATGCCTCTACCCAATTCTCACAGAAGCGCCTTTGGATGCCTGCTATAAACATCAGCCATTTTGAGCTAGTGTTCATAGTGCCACCTTGGGGAAAATCCCCTATTAGGTACTACATTCATTGATCTGTGAATGACCATTACATTAGATCACGTGGTCGCTATTTAAACTAGTCGTAATCTGTTATTTAAAGTAACTGGGTTGGATTCTCCATGCTCCAAAATGAAGGCCGCTGATTTCATTCAGTACATTTCCGGAGTCTGCACGATTAGAATCACTACTATGAAAGCCTCAATAACTAGGTAAAGGTTCTGATATTGATGTAAACAACACTGAGTTTTTATAATTTATCAAATGCAGATGATTTAGTTATGTAGACGTAGACATAGGACTGGTAAATTTTGAGTATAAGAAATGCGATGGTTGGCCACACGGCCTCACTGGCTTGACAGTGAATGAGTTCTCTCAAGATTTTAAAGCACATAAAAATTATAATGTTAAAAATAATTATACAGCTATAATGATCAGATTGTACTCTTAAATATTTCTATACATAACAAATGTGTACAAAAAATGTAAAATGGTTAAAACTGATGCTGAACATAACATATACTACACTGCTATAACAGTCAACAGGCATCCCTATGTGTATGGAGTCAAACAGGTAGCATGTGTTCTATTTATAGCGCACTGCACTGTACAACTTTAGTACATGTGTATCAACCGCCTACAAAGGCATACACTCTGTAAGGTAAAGGGTTAACGTGAAAGTGTAAACATATTGCAAAATAAGTCGATCAACTTTCTCTAAATGTACAGGACAGACAAGACATTTTTCTTTTATTTTTTATGGAAATTAATTCTTGAAATGGTATCTGATTGTAAATCACACATGATGTTTCTGTCTTTCCATGGATGGTCATCATCCTTCAACTATTCAAATTTCAATCAGTAAAACTTCCGCTGTTACTGACTTCACCATAATTTGGCCATTCATGTGATAGAAATGCACGTTTCCCAAGCTGAAATTGACATCTTCTGGTGCTAACATTTGATGAGAATTTTTACAATGCTCACTGCCTTGATTTCTGCTGAACATCCGCTGAAGCCAAATTTTTATTAGGGAGAGACCATTTAAGTTTCTAAAGGGTGTGTGTGTGTGTGTGTGTTAAATGCTTGAAAAGTATTGTCTTGTTCTGATTTGTGGTATAAAAAAGAACATTATGCCATTCCTTGCTTGAAACAAACTTATACTGTAATGAATAAAATAAAAAAAATTACCATAGCCAGAAATAATAATTTAGCACCATACAATTAGTTCGCCAGTCTCATACAGTACAGGTGCATTCAAAACTGAACTAGTTGGAAGCTGTGACATGTATTTTCAATCTCATAACAGGACCTTTACTTTAAGGACCAAACTCATGGTTTGCATTTAAGTGTAAATTCAGGGTTTTCTTTTTTGTTATTTGTGTTTTTAAACAGAAGTTGCTGCTATCTGGAATTTAATTGTCCATACCTCAGAGGTTTACATTTCATATTTAAACAGTAGGATAAATTTACACTGTTCAAGAGAAGCTCTCATCAAGTCAGTACACAAGTTTTATTATGGTACAAAATATACAAGACTTTTCAAATTAATTTCTATTGTCCATATATATATGATTGAAATAAAGATTACTGGTTGGTGAAATGGTATTTGAACGTGAATCACTCATGACGCGTCGGTCTTTCCATGGCTGGTCATCGTTGACTGGCTGTTCAAATGTCAATCAATAATGCTGATCAGCTGCTTCATGGTGGAGATGCCATCAGCGCACCAGCCATGGCACGGTGGTGATTTGTGAGTATTTTATTGCTATGTAGCAGAGAGAAAAGTAGAGGGATTAAGTCCCCCACCGCGTTACATGGGGTTCTGAAAATACAAGTGAGCTGTACTGTACAGATGCTATAAACAGAAAATAAGGAAAGTACATTTAGGTCCATTGACTCTTACTCTATTCTTACAAAACAGTCTTTCTTTTCATTCTCAAATTTATGTGATGAGTGGGATTAAGGGGATGAAAATAAAAATGACAAAACTTTTTATTATTTATTTTATTTTTTAATGTACCAGAAAAGCATCATCCATATAAAGGTGAGCATAAGAAGTAATTAGATGAAAAAAGTGTAATGATTATACCAAAAGTGTAATGGTTGCCGTGTATATATTAATAGTATATATTAATAAAATCAATGATCATTTACTTGATATAGCATTGCTAAACATAAGGATATTGAAAAATAACTACTTTCTCCATGCCAAGATAATTTACGTACTTATAAAAATGATTATTTTTCTGAATATTTTGTCCAGTAAATTATAATCTTTATTGTCATGATTGTATACTGATGTATCCAACAGTTTCTGTGATGGTATGGGATGGGCTAGGTGAACAAGGTTGTATATTTTTTCTGCCAATTAAGAACACCTGCTGCTGATGTTTCTGTGTTTTCTATTACAAAGAATGAATTCCAGTTGCAGCTCTGCCTTTTTCTTTTTGTTTGAAAAACTATGTGAGACTGTGTACATGTGCTGCCAATGGTGACAAACATGCATATTGCCTAAATATTCCCAATGAGAGGCCCTAAATATTATCAGTTCTTTTCTTTCTGCAAATCATGGGCAAGTTCACAAGCCACAGAAGCTATATTGTTTAACCTATCTGTGAATGGACAAAAAGTATTGACAAAATCAACTGATCAATGCCCATCACATTTCAGTCATTGCAAAAAATTTAACACAAGCAGTTACAGTGACCTAGATTATCAAAAATAATGCAAGTGCTGACTGGAATGAGTTCTAATACCAAGAGTTTCAAAAAGTCTGTATAATAAAAATAGCCAAAATGATATGGGTCCATTCGATTTATCCTACCTATAAAAACCGTAGACCAATGATATAGGTCCAATCAATTTACCTTACCTATGAAAATTGTAGATCAATGATATAGGTCCATTCAATTTATCTCACCTATGAAAATTGTAGATCAATGATATAGGTCCGTTTGATTTACCTTCACCTATGAAAATTGTTAAGTCAAAGACATAGGTTGAAAAATGATTTCAAATTTGTAAAATATTGTCTCAGAAAAAAAGATATTTCTATCAATGATGGTAACTTAAATTATCAAGTAGTAAACTGAGCTGTAAATACTACAGGTTGTAAGGCAGGCAATTCAGTACTACAGCCCATTGGGCAGGCCATTAAGTACTACAGGTTGTAAGGCCAACAATTCAGTACTACAGCCCATTGGGCAGGCCATTAAGTACAACTATCCATCAAGCAGCCAGTTATGTACTACATCCCATCTGGCAGGCAATTAAGTACTACAGCCCATCTGGCAGGCAATTAAGTACTACAGGCCACTGAGCAGGCAATTAAGACTGTTTCAATTAACTTATCATAGAGTTAAAATAACTCATTAACCCAATAGCAAGCACTTTTGTTGCCAAAGCAAGCCAAAAGACAAGGTAAACATCTTTTTAAGCTTGGGAGGGCTGGATTTACAAGGTAGTAGATGAACTCCCAATATATTATGGTTGGACAATGTATTTGAAGAAACAACTAATTCCTTACCATAACCTTTTTCTGCATCTTGGACATTCCGCGACCAATCATAATCTGAAACGGAGCTGATATTATCACCAGCAATCCACCAATCACAGCACTAATCCCAAGCTTGAAGTACATAAGAATCAGAGCTATCACAAGCTGTAGAAATAGAAAGTAAAAAATACAAAGGTATAGGGAGATTATTTGGTGTAGAAACAGAAAGTAATTTTTTTAGTACAGAAGTATTGGGAGATTACTTGGTGTAGAAACAGAAATAATATTTAGTACAGAAGTATTGTGAGATTACATGGTGTAGAAATAGGAAGTAATATTTAGTACTAAGTACTGGGATATGTGAGAAAGCTTGCCAGTAGCTTCTCGTGGGTCAGTGGTTCTTTCCGGGTATTTCCCGGTTTCTTCCTCCACCATTAATACTGGCCGCCATGTATAGCCTATCGTGTGCTGAAAAATAGCGTTAAGCCCTACAACAACAACAACAACAACTAAGTATTGGGAGATTACTTGGTGTAGAAATAGAAAGTAATATTTAGTACAAAAGTATTGAGAGATTACTTTGTGTAGAAATAGAAAGTAATATTTAGTACAAAAGTATTGGGAGATTACTTGGTGTAGAAATAGAAAGTAATATTTAGTACAAAAGTATTGAGAGATTACTTTGTGTAGAAATAGAAAGTAATATTTAGTACAGAAGTAATGGGAAATTACTTCTTGAGCCTTTATGGAGCCACAACAGAATTAGGTTCTATCCAAAAATTCTTATTGCTCTTTTCCTTGTGAAAATTCTACTGAATATATATTTCATTTTATATACTGAACATGTAGAGAAATCTGATGTAGGGGTATATAGTTTAGAAAGCACCTGGTAAACAAAGCATAACTTGTACAGATAACGGGATCACTACTGTTCTGCATACATGATTACATGCATTTTCATATTTATTACTAGGAAGGTTATGTTTACAAGAGCTTTGATTTTCCAAGATAAAAATGGAATGAATAGCAACTGTCTTGATCTGGAATGAGTCAGCTTTTCATTAATAACAAGAAATGTGGTAATGTAATACAAATGCCCTGTGACTTAACAACAAAAAAAGTCGTAATTTAATACAAATGCCTTGTGACTTAATAAGGGCTGTTCCAGTAAAACATACATGGGACCCAAGGAAGGCACTTTTAAAGTGGGATACTCACCTATAGATGCAATTCAGAATTTTCTTATAATTTTAATATGAATTCTGCAAAATCAAAGTATCCTGGCATATCAGGATGTTTGTTGTTTGCAGTTTGCCTCAACTTATAAGTGAGTATATCCAGTTCTATTTATCAACACCACATTTATTTTGGATCAACTAGGTATTATTAAAAATGTTCCAGTGAAAATCCTATTTTTATAGGACCATCTGTTCAGGAGAAGTAGCAATGACAAGACTTAAAAGATGGTTGCTAAGAAGTCTTTCAGCATAAACGTCATGTCAATATAACCATCTCCTCAGAAGAAACACTGATAACAAGATTTTCAGGAAGGCCACAATGGTGGCCGTACGTTTTGTCTGAGGGACACCAGTGTCAGGCTGACGGATATACTCACTCCTGATTCAAGTTATTCTACTTGGTCCTGGATGTATATGAACTTCTAACAATTCTTACTAAATACCCTTTTAATCTTACACAGTTGATCTGGTGTTTGATGCGGATGAACAATTCATGGTTCTATATGTCTAGACTAGAACTATTTGGATATTTTCAATGACAACCACTCTGCCAATATTCTTCAATGCACCAAATCAAGCTATCAAATTCCAATCTGCTCTGAATTCCATTCCACTATGTAGCTGAATATATTAGAAAAGCATAAAACAACAGAATGTAATAAATAAAAAACCACATTTATGTTTAGATCCGAGTCAAGGGAAGAAATTGCTTGATAAGGTGTATGAATACATCTCAGCAAAATATCAGTATGCCACAACTCATTCTTGCTCTTGTGTACAATGGGTCCAAAAATCAGTCCCAGGACTCTATCACCTGGCATTCAAAGATGGAAACTGTAATAATATTAAAGAGCCACTAAGTAAGGCATCACACATACCTGGAGTGGGGTGGCCCAGATGTAATGTATGTAGAAGAACAATGTCATCAGGGAGCTTGCATCCATCGTCATGTGATTCATGATCTGGCCTAATGTTGTTGTTCCACCCGAAATTACCAAACTTGACAACTTCAAGGACTTGGTGTAGATCATAGCCTGAAAAGGTTTTCTCATTGTGTAATCAGAATACAGATTTCAGTTTTAAAAATTGTATGTACCTAATTAATATTAAAAATTTTATACATCTTGAAGGAAAGAAATAATGTTATACAGCTCTCTATGATATTTCAGATTTGCTTTCTGGAAAGAAAGTGCCAATGAAATAGAATTAGGGTAGAAAGTTAGTATACATGCCAAGGTCTTGATTACTGCATAGCTGTATTCTCTGCTAATAACAGCACTACCGCTGTTTATTAAAACAAAGTCAACCTATGTTTTTAATGAGATGAAATTTAAATTTTAATGCCATATCTATCTCGTAATAAGTACTAGGTTGATAAGTCCACAGCTAATATAACACAATTGTTGCAAATATTACTACGGATATCTCCGTCTGATCATAAGACCATCGCCATCTTTTCGAGAAAAGTATTAGGCTAGCTCCCTGGTCATGTCATTGGAAAAAGACTTCATTTGTTTTAGGCTGACCAGAGATAATTAAAAATATCTTTACCTGAAGAGCAGATCTGAGCCGCACTCCTTCCCTTATCACCAGGTAATGATGGTTTTGTAAAAGGGTATGCTGGATCAAGGTGACAATGAAGAGGAGAGCACAAAGAGAGTAGCCGTTGCTCATGAAGCCAGACACTGATACATAAAAAGGATGAGGCTGCTGTAAAAGATGAAAGCAACCTTATAAGCATCTAGCCTAAAACCTCATGCCTAGTTCAATTAACCTACAACATCCTGCCTAGTCTAACCAGTCTACAACCTCTAGCCAAGTCTAACCAGCTCACAACTTCCTGCCTAATCTAACCATCCCACAACTTCCTGCCTAAATGAACTAATAATGATTGCTAGGGAGATGCCAGAGTAGGTTGGATGGGGTGGGGGAAAAAAAGGAATGTTTTTACATTACTAAGAATCAACACAAAACAATGAAATTCACAGGTTATCATAACACTGCATATTACTGCCCAAAGTTCTGATACATGCATGTCCCAAGATGCAACTAAATAAAAACATATAGTAAAAGATACTGTTTCACAACATATAGGAAAAGACACCTTGCCATCATGTATAGGAAAAGTCACCTTGCCACCACATATTACAAAAGATACCTTGCCATCAGATATAGGAAAGATACCTTATCACCACATATTGGATAAGATACCCTGTCACCACCTATAGGAAAAGACACCATATCACCACATAATGGAAAAGATACTTTGTCACCACATATAGGAAAAGATACCTTATCACCACATATAGGAAAAGACACCTTATCACCACATATTGGATAAGATACCCTGTCACCACCTATAGGAAAAGACACTTTATCACCACATAATGGAAAAATACTTTGTCACCACATATAATATACTTAATGTAATGAAAAAGAAATCCTCTTATATTTTGCTAGTTTATGATCATAATTCCTCATATTTTATACATCAAATGTTGGTTGCCAACAAAACTTTGTGCCATATTAGTTTTAATTATGACCATAGCAGCAAAGTAAAACAGTGTCCAAGCTGGATTCATATTTCACAGTGAAAAGTAACTTATTGTCCCTGCTAGTCATTTCCTTATATGAAACTACACACATCCACTTCCAATAAAAAAGGAGTGGAATATTGTCATCAGTTGCAATGTAAACATGAATTTATGATCTGTGAAAAAGCTTCAGGTAAATATGGAAGAAGGGTACAAAGCAGCCTGAGAAAGGGCTGAAATCTCTCTCTCACAACAGGTCATATTTCATTTGATAACAAGGTGCAGTAAGACAAATGTGATGCCTCTCTCTCACTCTCCAAAACAAAACTGGCAAAAACATGCTAGCATCAGTGATTCAATTTTCCAATTACCGGCAATCCGCAATAGCATACAGTGACAAATTTAATATTCATGAAACTGGATGTTACTAGCAGAAAAGGCTCTGCATTGTCAAAGGATGGAGAATTTACATAATTAAGCGAACTGAACTTGTACATTGCATTGACTTATAGGCCAGCAAATATGGTAACGATACTGGAAGAAAGAAGCGGGGTTCTGAAATACTCGCATTGTCATCTGTTTTGAAGAAGCAGCAGTTCTGAGATGTGTCAAATTTTAAGGGGTTACACTGGCGTAATATAGTAGTGATAACAAGATTTTCAATAAATCACACAGCGGCTGTCGTGGCCCTTTTGGATGTCATATTGGCACTATTTTCATTTAGGACCATAGTGTGATGTGTTTTACTGACAAGCAAATTTTTTAGATAAACTATGTTTCTCCAAGATAACTTACCCAATTACATTACATTATGAATATTAGCCTGCTACCTTATGAATCCAGCCCTACTAAAAGACAAAAAATTGCTTTCATTGTCTATTTTTAGATAGACAAAGGGCAATAACTCTTGCCCATAACCTCCCCTTGATACCACCAGGTGTTGCCAGTTTTTGCTGAGCAAGACATTAATGCAGATGCTCACATGGTGGGGTGGTTGGGAGGGTTTTTAAGTAATGTGATTTGGTAAGTATTCTTGGAGAAACATAATTTACTTTAAAAATTCGCTTTCTCCTTCAAATACATTCACCAATCACATTATGTAGGGAGAATAAGTAATAGGAGGAGGGGATGCTGAGCATCTGGCCTCTACCTCTGGTATCCTTCTGGAGATGAGTGGCTGGATTCCCCATATGAAAGAAAACCCATTCTCCTAATGACATAAGCAACACAGCCAGAGATCCTTTGATCTGGGACTCGTGTGTATTTGAGATCATCTCACCTACCAAGAGTTTTACTGGCGAATCCAGTGAAGCTAATGGGTTGGTGTTGATTGGTCTAGTTGGGTCTAGTGGCCATCTGTGCTGCTGCCACTGGCCCTACCGGATCCAACATTTGTCTCTGCGATGCTAATCTCTGAGGTAAAAACTCGAGAAGGTTTACTCTGCATGCCAGCCAACAGCTTCTATAATGTCTCGGATTGAAACATTGCATTCAAAAGTGAGGTTCACAGAAATGGCTCTAATCTCATGACCTGAAACCCTCATGAGGCAACTCTGATCTTGAGATATCTAAGAGTACGCTCAGCATATAACCCACTTCAACCACAATGCAAGGTCTTGACGGGTGATGCCTTGTTTTCCGACCTTGACTGGGAGGAAGTGATATTTGCACATTTCACGACTTGTCTGTGTGTCTCAAGCAGTGCTTGAGGGCGCAGACATGAGGCTACTCTGATCTGGTGAGATGTTAGAGTTGACCAAGCATATGACCCCCTTCAGTCAGGAATAAAGGGCATGAAGCATGATATCCTGTGCTCTGTCTCGCAGAGATTGCTCAAAGCTACAGAGCAGTAAGCCACGTGAGAAAAGGCACTGCTTGTGCCACGACTTGTCTCTGTGCGTCTCAAGTAGTACTTGCGAGTGCAGACAGGATCTTGCATGGCTGCCTCTCTAGACCTGTCTATGGGAAAGAGAGGACAAATGATGACTCATCGGTTACCTACAGGCTGCAACTGATTCTTGGCAACTATGCCTGGTTGTGTAAGGAGGGCTACTGAACAATCCGAACCAAACAGAAGATAGTTTGGGTCGACTGAAAAGGCATGTAGCTCACTGATCCTGCATGTGAAAGTTAAAGCTATCAGGAAGCATGTCTTGTATGACAGGAACTTTAGCGAAGCATGAGCAAGAATTTCAAACTTGCTTGAGTTGACCCAAATTAGAACCCAAGACAAATTCCATCTTGGAAATAATGTTATGGATTTTGGTTGCAGGAAATCAAATTGTCTAACAGATCTGAGAGATCTTAACCGTGCCCAATGTCACATCTGCCATGATGTCGGAATATGTCCAAGATCATTGATGCCTGAGGGCGCGAACAGAATCTTGCATGGCTGCTGTTCTCAACCTGGCTCTGGAAGAAAGTGAGCAGGGACAAGGGTTGACTACTAACAGACAGTATTCTGTTCTGGGCCACGAATCCCAATGGTAGCTTGAGAACCATCAAACCCTCTGATAAGTTGTTGTTGTTGTAAGGTTTAACGCCATTTTTCAGCACATGATAGGCTATACATGGCGGCCAGTATTAATGGTGGAGGAAGAACCCAGGAAATCCCTGGAAAGAACCACCGACCCACAAGAAGCTACTGGCAAGCTTTCTCACATACCCACATTGACTGAATCCGAGACTCAAACCTCGCAGACAGAGGTGAGATGGCAGTGATTCGTAACGGAGAGCGCTTTAGACCACTTGGCCCCCCCCCCCATCTGAACTTAAGAGAACTCCTGTGAACATAATGGGGGATGCAGCCCTCTTACCCTGCATGCTGAAGCTAAAGCTGTCAGTAAACATGGTCTGTATGATAGTGACTTTAGCGATGTGTAGGCTAGAAGTACGAAAGGATTCGAAACAAGCCATGTTAAAAAAAGGTTGATTGGTTCCCTTTGGAGATGAATAAAGGATATTGGTCAAGGGGACCAAAATTGTCTAAAAGATCTGATAGGTCTCTATCCCATACAAACATGTTGCCATGATGCCAGAATTTATCCAATATCATAGGGTGGTAGCCTTTGGTAACGATTGGGATCCAATTGTTTCTCCTCCAAGAACAGAGCCTGAGAAAGTTGGCCAGTTGAGGGATAGAGGCACGGAGATGGGCGATATAGATGGTTACTCTCAAGACTCTCTCCAAAAATGAAGGTTTGAATTGTCAGACTTGCATTGCTGTACTGGTAAAAGCCAAGCATGTAGAAGAAGAGGGCGGTTGATTCAGGTTGGCTGGAATATTCCTCGGTGCATTATCATTGGGAAAATTAGATTGGTGATACTGGGCTTGTGCCCTCAAAGAGGGGCTATCAGAGTCATCTTGCCATTCTGACCCCGTAATTGTAGCACCATAGGAGGGGTGGCACAGGCCCATGACCCTTCCCAGATGGCTGACAGTGCATCTCACAGCTCAAACTGCTGTGTCTTGAACTTGGGGGGGGGGGGGGACGAAGGTGGGTAACTGTGGATTCCACCTCATCGCCAAGTGGTCAATCATCGGATGCCCTTGAAGTGTGTGAATCCGAATGATGATCAAATGATGGAGGGGACATTCTGTGTGAAGGACATGACCCCTTCTGGACTGATTCTCAGTGAAACCACTGATGCAGCCAGAAGGTGTATGAATTGTATGTTGATATGGAGATTGTTGCACCCACATAGAAAAATGCCAAATCAGAACACCAGACAAGTGGTCTGGTACCTCCCTGTTTGAGGATATAGGTCATGACCATGGTGTTGTCAAATCGAAATAGGACTGTTTTGCCCCAGGACTGATCTTTACAGAAACGAAAGGCACTGATGACAGCCTTCCTTTCTGGGATATTAATGCACAGAGGCCATTCCCCAGGTGCTGCTAATGGTAGTTAAGTTTAGCAACAGTTTGGTACTCCCACCGTGTGCACAGGCAGTGATACTTTACTTTATCTCTGCCTGGGGTTCTTCAGCAGGATTCCAATGGTCAGCAAGCCTGGATTGCCTGACTGATGTAGGAATTATCAAATTTTGGGTGTGATCATGACTACTTGATTAAGAGGACGTAAAACGAGGCGCCAATGTGCTGGCAAGGCCTGCATAATGAGATGGCCGAGAGGGGTCAAGTCTGCTTCCATATAACAGCCGAGGAGTTGAAAGAACTCTCCTAATGAAATCCAAGCCTTGATGGAAATGGACTTGACGAGTTCGTTGATTCTGGGAGCGTGAACACAAGGAGACACTCCAGATTCTGGTTGGTTAAGAAGTCCATGCCCAAATGGATGAAATTCTGGGATATACGGAGGTCTGAAAGACCTGGATGATCTAACATGTGTTTCTTTAAGATGCTGCCCAGGTACGCTGCTGTCTTTGTCAATGCACGGAATGGGGGATGGTGGAGTCCTTAGTCTGAGTGAAAGCCCAAGGGTTGATGAGGGCTGAAGGGAAGAACGCCGAGTTGATAACAGTGTGGCAGTAAACGTGAAAATCTGTCAGATCGAGACTAATGGCATACTCGCCCCTCCTGACGGGGAGGTGGAATGACATTGCCTTCCCTGTCTTGAATATGGTGAGGAGACTCCAGCTGATGATGGGCCTCCACCTGCTGTTTGCATGCCAAAAGCAAGTCTTGAGTAACTCATTGGGGAATGTGTCCTTAGCACAAGTTCCCACGCCATTTATGAGCGACCATATCCTCTGTTATTGAAAGGCATCCATCTCCCAATCGGATGGTGTATCATGTGGAGGGGTGAGGGGATTGCTGATGAACGAAACCCGAAGCCTCTCTGACTGACCTGGATCAGCCACCCCCTGACCTGGCTCAGCCACCCCCCCTTTTGAGGGAACAGGGAGGTCCAGTGGCTCAAATTCGGTTTCATACAGCCACTGTACTATTGCATGATAGGGGTCGATATGGGTGCACATGCGACTATCGATGACTCATCACCATTACTGTGCGCTGGGTTATCATCTGGCTCAGCTTCACGCTCTGCATAAGTCAAGCAGGTGGCCTTGATGACTCCACTCAGTTGTATCTCTGCAAGACACAAGCTCTCACTTGAGTTTAAGCCATGAGTACTCTAATATCCAGCAATGCCGGTAAAGACAGCACTGCCAGCCTTTCCAGCACTGCCTGCATCACAGTCCTTTCCCGCACTGTCAGCATCGCCGCACTGCTGGCATTTCCAGCACTGCTGGTATCTCCAACCTTTCCCATACTGTCAGCATCGCCACACTACCAGCCTTTCCAGCACCAACACTGCAGATATGTTGGTCTGGCACACACTTGTGCCGGCCGCTCCAATGCCGTGGGTGAACAGACAGATTTCTCATTGAAATTGCCAGTGAAATAATTATATGTTGCCATCTGCCCAGGTAGATGGACAGATCTATCACTAAGATCCCCATAAACATTGTGTAGTTGGCCCATACCAGCCAAGAGGTCTCCATGCTGGGATGGCTGGACTGCTGGTAATGTCGGGGCGACTGCCAGTTTCGGCTGGATGGCTGGTGTTGGTGCGGCAGTATTATTATTATCGTTATTTGGGTTTAGCTGATCAATCGTAAATCCCATGCACCCCAATTTACCGGCCTGAAGGCCATGCTGACATGTGGAGGCTTACCCCATCTGGGTTGCCTAAAAATGGGGAATATTCCCCTAATGTTTTGCTCAGATTGAAGAGAGTGTGGCTCCGACTTCTGTACAGATTGATGCATCTTATCCAGCAACGGATGGTCCCATGCTTTATCCTCTCCGTCCCCTGACATAACAGTATGTGTTGGTTCCGTGAAACGAACTTTAGCTGGGGTGGGGTGGGATTCCAGTGACCCCCACAAGGCTTGCCACTAAGGCTGATTTGGAGAAGAGACCAAGGATGTCAGAGGTATCCTGCCGTGACCTCGACCGTCTCTCCCCATTGCTGCATTCTTAAGTACAGCAGAGCATTTGTTTGCCAACCAAACAATGAATATTTAGCTCCTTGCCTTCAATGCTGAACAGGGCAATCTTTGTGCACATGCATGTCATGTGTGTAGTAAACATTCATCCTGAAACGACACAAGATGAGAGAAAACAAAGAGAGATTAGCAAATTAGTATGTGACTAACTAGCTAACAGTATAAATCATCTAACTATGCAGCCCATACTACATATCATAAACGCTGTATATCAGAAACAATGTATACATAACATAACAAAGCAGGAGTCATGGCGGACTTCCATGCTTTGAAAATGCATTTTGATTGATTAAATAAATATTCTGTGAAAATGACACAAAAGACACAAACTATAGCAGAATCTTGTAAAGGGTATAAATTACTAGGTCGCTAAACACTGCCGTAATGAACAGACCCTTAAATGTGTCATATCATAAACGTATGTCCTATATTAAGCTTAAGCACAATGCATAGTTAATAGAAAAGGGACAATGTGTACATACTATAAACAGAACCAGTCATGGTAGGCTACCATGCTATGATACAAGAAACACACCTAAGTAGAAACTAGTAATATGTTGAAATCACTAGGTCGCTGAAACAAAACACTTTCGTGACCACACATTATAGATGCTGCATAACAGAAACCATATATACATAACATAAACAAAACAGGAGTCATGGTAAACTTCCATGCTCTGAAGTGGCCTGTAGAACGTTTAATTGATATATACTAAACGACACAAGACATAAACTAAAGCAGAAACTATAATGCGTAAAAATTACTAGGTCATTAACAACACTGTCATAACTAACAGATCAGTGAAGTGTCATATCAGAAACCTATGGCCCTGTGTAAAACTTATGTTGCATGCTTGGTTAATAATAATTCTATCAAAACTGCATGAAATACGAATAAATTAAACATAATTATCAAGCAGCACTTCAGAATTCACTATTAAGAGCTCTGTAGCGGACAGAGAAAGCGAATAAAGTCAAATGTACGCTAACCCGTAATGACCTTGTGTAAGGTCAATGATAGCATGGTGGGACGGTGGTCCTACAAGATGAAGTCCCATCAAGTGACAAATCTCTCAAAATATTGGCAGAAATTGTAAAATAAAGCATACCACCTGCAGTAGATCGATAAATCCATATCATAAATGCAAAATGAACAGTGGATGGGTCCATAGGAACACAAAAACAGGCGGATTGTCAAAGGCTATTGCACTGCATGTGTCTCGCGAAGTAGCAGGCTAATATTCCTAATGTAATGTGATTGGGGAACATATCTGAAGGAGAAATCCCATGTCCAACTTAACCATCCATTAAACAGTAGTGATAACACTATAATTGCTTAGGACCAATGAAATATCACAAAAACTCTCAAAACCTGATCTATATAGGACCATCCATTTCGAAGAGGTAGTTATCAAAAGATTTTCAAGATGGTTACCACTGTGGCTATAACAGAGGTCTGATGACCACCATTTTCATTTAAAACCAATTAAATATCACAAGTCATTCAGTCAAGACCCCACAACACTACAGTGATCAATTCTGGAAATGTAGGGAAAATTTTTCAAGATGGTCTCCATGGCCATACAATCTGATTATCACTATTTTCATCTAGGACCAACTAGACATTATAACATATTTTACTTGATGCCTATGGGGCAGCAAATTTATTAAGGACCAACTAGACATCATAAGAAGTCTTTTAGTGAAAACTTTGCATTGATACTCATCCAAACAGGAAAAGTAACAATACAATTATAAAGCTGGCTGTTGTGGTGGGAACAGAAGAGGTCAGATTGGAGCAATTTTTTTTTAGGACCAACTAGATATCATAAGAAGTCATTTAGTGAAAACCATATGTCAATATGACCATCCGCTAAGGTGGAGTAGTGGATGGACACCACTACGATCATATTGGATGTCTGAGGTGAACCATTTCATTTGAGCCAAACCAGCAAACATATGTGCATTGTAGTGAAAAACCCATTTCGATAAGATGATCCTTCAGGTGAAGTAGCAAAAACAAGAGTTTTAAGAAGGTCAATGTGGTAGCCATATTGATGTAATATTGGCACCATTTTCACTGAGTACCAAATAAACTTCACTTGAAGTGTCTTTGGACAATTCCCCATGTTAGAACTATCCATTAAGAAAGAGTAACAATAATACGATTTTTAAGATGACCAAGATAGTGGCCATATCAGCATCCATTTTCATTTATAACAAACCAGACCTCATAAAAAGTCTATTGGTGAAAAGCCCTTGTGAATATGGTCATCTGTTCAGGAAAAGCAGTGAAAAAAATATTTTCAATATGACTACAATGGTTACCATACTGAATGTCAGGCTAGCATCATTTGCATTTAGGACCAACCGGATATTGTACAAAATCTTTAGTTGAAAACCCCATGCAAATATAGCTATCTGTTCAGAAGTAATCATAAAAAGATTTTCCAGATGGCAGTCAGCTGCTGAGGTGGCAATATTGGATGTCAAATTGGCACTATTTTCATTTAGTACCAACTTTTGGTGAAAACCCCAGTCAAGATGGACATAAATTCTGGATGAGCAACAATGTCCAAGCAGCACCATTTCTATTTAAGACCAAGTATATGTTTGGATTAATGTATGTGCAAGTTTTCATGGTAATCTTCCAAGAAGTTTAGGAAATGTAGTGATAATAAATTTGTGCTAATGGATGGATGAATGTCAAACAGATAACAGATAACATGAACACTTCCTGGCTACGATCAGAAGAGTTAAAAACCAAAGAAATGTGATATAGTTGATTTATAGAGCAATTTACCTTATATTAACGAGTCTTACCTGGAACCCTGCATGAAAAATATTCACAGAATTACAATACTGAATTGAAAAAAATCCCTGAATCTTTAAAAGATGTTTTACAA
Source organism: Megalonaias nervosa (assembly GCA_016617855.1). Lineage (NCBI taxonomy): Eukaryota > Metazoa > Mollusca > Bivalvia > Unionida > Unionidae > Megalonaias > Megalonaias nervosa. The sequence continues at coordinate 43,306 of JAECUM010092971.1, read as the reverse complement.
ACTCAATATCTATCTTAATTAGGAATGTATACCAGCAAACTCAGAGGAATATTCTTATCAAAGGATAAAAACCACTCTTGACATTCTAAAATAAATCAACAGAGCAAAGTGAGCTTTATTTTTTCTTAATCTATCTGGGATTGTAACTATTAAATTTTGTATTTCAATCCCATGAGAAGATAAAATTACAGTTTACTTGTTTTAATAAATTATCTTTAAATAAATCTGTAAAAATACTGCATTATATAGATTATTCACAATCTAAACTTCATGAACTTGGGATAATACAGTAGTCAATTTTGTTCAAACATTACAACTTTAGCATAATGTATCTAGATCCTTTGTCATACATGAATAATATACCACAGTGATAAAGCAATTTGTGAAAAAGAATCCAAATGTGCAAAATAAGTTCCAAACTGTTTTGCTGCAGTAAAGAATGCCTAATTATGATTCAATGCCGTCTACTTGTAATAAATGTACCCTGTAAATCACTCTACCTGACAAGTATCATTACTGTTGCCAGCTGTCGTGGTCATGTTGGTGGTATTCTGCCCCCCAGAATATGGCACAGCACTTGGACAAGAGGTTATGGCGGTTTTGTTTTTGACAACAGCATAAGCAAAATCCACAATCATCTCTATACACCAAGGGCCAATGAAGGCAAGCAGATCACCAATCAGTCGATACAGACCAGCCAGAAGTAGGACCGGCCAGAAAGCTTTCAAATAGATCCTGTGTAGGGAAGGCTCTGTGTTCTTTTGTGAGGCCTTTAACTGAAATTAAATATTTAAAAGATATTTAATACATAATAGGATGCTAGCAATGAATCTTACGGTGCGGAAGACTCTTCCACCCCATGGAGATTGACTTACCATTTCTTAATTCACTTTTCACAAAGATGTTTCTATATCCTATGTAGGAAATGTTTAGTCAGGCAGACGTCTATTGCCACTAGATGGCTGATATGTGGATTGTATCCATTATAGTGTGCTACATCAAGGGCAATAACTCACTGAACCACCGTTCCTCCCTATAAATGAATTCATCCAAGACTTAATAAGCAAGTGTAACTATAACTTTAAATTAACTAAAATATTTGGATACTAAAATATTCATTTCCAGTCACCCAATGGCCATTATTCCTGTTAAATATGATCAAAGTTTGTTGACCACAGAATTCATCTGAAACCTTATAAAACTGAAAATTCCTGAACAAATTTGTTGAAATTTTTTAAAAAATTGGATGCTGTAGTGGTCACAAAGTACAAAATGTTTTATTCTAGCTAAATCAAGGGCTATAACTTTAGGAACTATTATACAAAATATACTGACCAGCAAAGCTGTACAAGGTCATGTCAAATAACTATTTTATCCGGCCTTCACAGAATAGGGTCTTCTGGATGGAGTTAATGGGGCCCCTGTGCCTCTCAAGGAACCATGCCTATTACTGGGAATTCACTATTTTTTATGGAGGTACCAATTTTCAAAGATTCTGTGCTGCTACAAACAATAAATTCAAACACCCAGCAAACAATTTATCTTTTGTAAGATCAATGATGCCTCTTCTCACATGCATGAATTTAAGATCCAACATAAATTTCATTTAAAAACTACTTTTGGAATAATATGTTTCTTCAATAATACCTACCTGTCATCATAATACATTAGAAGTCAACCTCCACCTCACAAATCCAGCCCTCCTAAGCTCAGTTTTAGCAACAAAAGTGCTAAACATTGTCTACCCATCCAGGTGGAAGTCAAACAAGAGTGATCTCTCTTTGGATTGAGGGAATGGTGCCTAATCCTGACCAAACACAAGTTACTAGTTGAGCAGATGTACTCAATCTATCAAGTTTTTATTTAACTGGGGGAAGTCTGAGGGATGTGCCCCTATTGTGACAAGGTGAGTATTATAAAAAACCCACTTTTCTTCAGATACATTATCCAATCACAATACATTAGGAGAATAGGCAAGAGATGGAGGAAGCTACATCCTCTTACCCTGAAAAAGGCCACAAAACTGGTCCCTAATATATGTAAAGCAGCTCATGACAGATATGGGGTATAGTTTGCATATAGATAGGACCGCGTGCAGTTTTGAGAAAACTTTATCTCTCACAATTCCAGTGAGGCAGCATCAGCATGCCATTGAGAAACTGCTGAATGACTCAAGAAGGTGGCCTCTTGTGCTCTCGTGCTGCTGTTACTGGTCCCACCAAGTCTAGTATGTTTCAATGATTTATTTTTACATTATTTACCTTCATTGTTTATGTAAAAAATTCTGTAAAAGATATATATATATATATATATATATATATGTATGTATTATATATGTATCTTTAACAGAATTTTAACACTTTTACTGTCATATCGTTATCTTATACACCATGTTTGCATATTCCTAAAGCTTTTGTGCAATAATCTTTTTTTTAAAATAAATTTTTCAAACTTTACCTGCAATTGGCATGATATAATTATGCTAAGGTGTCATAAAACAACTATATTCGCACATACATCTGACATAGTCCCTTTGGGATGAAAAATCTTTGAGTTAAAAGCTTGAACATGTCTTTGTTCTCCATCCCTCGACTTGGTTAATGTCAGTTATGGGACAGTTATATATGAATGCTATTTAAGTGGTGACTGCACTAACCTCGCAAGCTGATACACACAAGAATGTATTGGTCCAGGATTAGTTCCTCATAAGCAGGGAAGATAACCTATTGTACACAGGATGACAGAGCCTGAGTGGAAATATCCTTCCTTCTCAAGTGGCAAGAATTAGTAATCTCCCTCTTTTGATCTGTTCAGTTCACCTGAAGCTCCCTTTCAAGTCCTTAGAGAGTCCTGAAGACACTCATTGGGCGAAGGGTCCAAGGAAGATAGAGGTTTCAAGACAAAGGTCCGATTTCCCATTGATAGAAGCCTGCTGACACATAAAGCAGGGGCAATTATGAATGAACTCAACTATCATGACAAAAGTGTCAGTAGTTTGGATAGACAGACAAGGTATCTCCCTAAGACTCCATGCTGTATCTTGAATGACTAGGAAACAGATTTGTACTACAGATGAGACAAGTTCTGGATATTGACTTGAAAGATTGCTTTATTCAATCACATAAAAGCACATGGAAGATTCCATTATGGATGCAGGGCCAAAGCATTCAGTCAAGACAGTAATACTTTGTAAGTAGGTAGGAGGGGTTTATCTGGCCTATAGCCTCCTTTCCAAAATGTCATAATATTTCTAAGACTGTGGAATGGTAACCCCTTAAGGAGATGGGAGCTAACTTCTCCTTAGAGAGCCCAAAGGAGGTCAGCTATGTGTTACCAAGGCTTTTGAGGGAATGTGCTTAAACTTATACCACTGAAAGAGAAAGTCTACACTTCCCAACATTTTTAAAATTGTGGGCCTTCTTTATCTGTCCACTTCTTACTTCAAGAACATTTTCTTCTAAGGGATTTACCTATTTGAGCCAAGTGTATAGGTTCAACATCACTGGGTACTGACTGAATACCTGCATTCACAAGTGTTTGAAAAGCATTTCTCTAGGAATCTCTGCCACTAATTTCAATGGATCATTGATCCATGATTTTTTTCCTACCTGAGATGATCAATTAGGATTACATGGCAATCCCAATTCTCTCAATTTTTGCAAGAAATGGGCAAATAAGGATGGGGAAAAAGATATACTGTTCTGTTTTAAGGAAAAGGTGTCAACTGCCCAGGGTTTCTCATCTGGGACCAGAGAGACAAGTATCAGGAGCTCTGCATTCCACTGCATCACAAAAGATGTATGAGGCGAAGATCTGATTTAAGGCTGGAGTAGCAGGAACCATTCAGCAAGTACCAGATAAACTACCGCAAGAGCCATCAAGAAACTGACTCCCAAGCAGAGTGTCAGCTGGGGTCTTAGCAAAACTGTTGAGGTTTATGCAATGACTAGATTGCAGTTGCTGTATATCAAAAAAAGGACTTCTGATCCACATCCTCTGATGCTGGTTAACAGTCCCAGGCCCACAATGTCTCTGTCATCAGCTGACACTATAGGGTGAAAGGTCAGAAGCTAACCTTATAGCACAAATTGCTGGATGTTGCCAGTACAAAAGAAATGGATTGCTACACTTCAGTCTTGATGTGGTCTTTGAAATGTTAGGACTCTAAGGTCTTAAAATAAGTAACAAAAAGAGCAAAACCAGCGAGTTTTGTATAACTGAAAATATAATTTATTTCCCTAAAATACAAAGTAAAAGAATGAAACATAACTTACAGTATGGTAAACGAAATCCTAAAGTCCTAATTGTTCTATCAATTGCAAAAGTACTGAAAAATCTAAATGAGTTCCAAAGGTATTCAAAATGATGGTCAGTAATGTAATGATGTATCCACAGAACAGAAGAATCACTGTGATACAGTCTCCAAACGTCTTTAAATGAATTCAAAGTAATCATATGACAGCTATAAATCCAAACAGTCTTTAAATGAATTCACAGTAATTCTGAACAGCTATTATTCCAATTAATCTGAATATCTAGAGCACTGTAATTACAACAAATGATGAAATGAAACAAATGAATCCTCTCAAAATAGCTATTCCAAGATTGGTGAGATTAGTAAGAATGCCTAATTCCATAAAATAATTCTTTGATATAGATTACTAAGTCATAATACAAATGAAAGATACATATTCCTTCCATAACAATTTGAACAGGTAAACAAGTTCATGTGGGTTATACCAGATAATCAAAAATTAGTTCCTCTTGACCATTTTAAAATCCCATGACCTCCAATCACATCACGTGATGTTTCAACCTTGAAACTTGTGAATGGATTATGCACTATTAGAATGACTCATCCTACAGTATAAACCCATTCATTTAGAATACTAGTACTTAAAATATTATTACTGAAATAACCCTTAGAAATTATAATCGTGAATCTATAGGAAGAAGTCAGAAAACACTGATCAATGTGAAGGCTTAGCCATAAGTGGACACACTTCTGTAAGAAGCCTGAAAACCCTCATAGATCAATGACAAGGCTCAAAAGCTTTAAGTGGACACACCTCTTAGTAAGAAGTCACAAAACCTCATTGGTCAATGAGGAGGCTTAGAAGGCATACATGGTCATAGCTCTGTAAGTAGAAGTCGGTAAACCTTATTGACCAATACATGGAAGGCTGAGATTTCTCTAAACATTGTCAGATTCAGGAAGGAAGATGGTATTTGAAAGCACGATTTTTCACAGCAGTGATTAAAGAGCCTCCACTGAGGGGTGCAACAAGTGACCTTGTGAAACAGACTGTGTGGGCAGTGAGCTAATTCTGGGAGACTGTCCATGTTTAGACACAGATATCTCCAAGTCTCCAATGGTCTGTAGACGGCACTGAATCTGAGAAATATAATCTCAAGACAGGAACTTTAATGGCACAGCTATGCTTATTGTATGACAAATCTTGACAAATGAAGTGCATAATATTCATCAACAATGAAGACAAAATGAAAACTTGACATAGATATACCTGTGGTTATATTTCCCTGTGTGAGAAAACTACAGAATCACACAAACGATAAAAAGGAATAAATGGACATAAGTTTTGCAAAGCGCCAAGAAAGAGCAATCATGAACAGATGAACCAAGTGACAAATTTTTATTCAATGTAAGAATTTTTACAGACATATTAGAACTGAAATAAAAGTACCTACTCTATCATAGGTGTTTTCTTTTAATCTGATGCATAGTGATAAAATGAAAGCTTAATTTTCATTTTGGTCATTTTTAAGCCAATCTTTTTATTCATGCAATAAGCAGTGTGGTTGTTCCATTGTTGTGGGTGCATTCTTTATGACTGACTATTGCTCCTGTTATGGGTAATGCTTAGGCAATATCCCTATCATTAGCATCATTAATTACATCATCATTAATTACAATTAATTACATCATCATTAATTACAATGCACTTGCTACAGATGGTTTTTAAATACTTACTACATGTACTTGCATTTGAATCCAACTATCAGTGATTTTCACCTTCACCAACTTTCACATTTAGTTTGAAAATGTGAGATATTCTTTTAATTTTTTATGACTTCTGCTTGCTTAGTGCTCTATCAAAAAACAAGATAATAAAGATCAATCAAAAACTTGCCACATTGCCTCGTGAAAAAAATCCAGAATCTTGAGGATTTATTGGACTTGCCTAATGGTCTGGACGCAGAACACAAGTTCTGCAAGTGAAATAGATGTCTATTTTTGTGCACCCTTTTTGACACACTATTGATTGACTGCTAAGTTCATTCCTTAAAATTTTACTATCAGGAAAGGTACCAACATGCAGCTTGGTAAAGACACTGATGTAAAAGTATCAAAGAAAACTTTGGACTTTTTTTATAATGTGTTGATGGAAAATACATGCCCACTTAAGTGCCTGAAAAGTAACATAAACATAAAACTTGACAAAGTTGTAACATATGGACTGACAAGAAAACACCATATGCCCCACCACTGCTCTGTTGGAGCATAAAAAGTGTGAATTCAAGTGTATGGATGGACAGACTGATAAACAATAATTGAGAATGGGAACAAAAACAGGCAATTTTTTGTTCAAACCTTCTATGGAGCAATTGTGGCTCTTCACAAAAGAGCTAATAAGTTTCACAAACACATCATACAGTTTAAGTCTGGAATTAAGACGATTTGTCAAGTTTAAGTTGGACTCAAATATCAGTCAATCATATTGCTGGATGCAAAACTTATATTTAAATCCAACTTAAGTTGTCTTTGGTGAAATCTGGTCCCAATTGCTTTAAGTAAATCAGACTAAATGTCCCCCACCACCAATCCACAAATTTCTTTAGAGGAATACTCCAACATCCCCCACCCACAACCGTCTGATTTACATAGATGAAATCAAGTGCCCACCACTGGGCCTGGGTGCCACCATGAACTCTGAACATAAGTTGTCACATTGAAGATCAAAGATCACAAATGTAGTTATTATATCTCACTTTTTACAACATTTCAGAAGTGTCTATACAAATTTCTGCAGAGGATTATTTCAACTTTGTGAACAAAAAAAAAAAAGTTCATAATAGCTAGGATGCAAAGTTTTGCGAATCAGAAAATATTATATATGTCTCCAACAAAATATTTTCATTACAAACATCAAAGATTGCACTTCATCATCCAAAACGGACATGGAAGGTATTAAAATTGGTAATGGTAAACCATCAAATTAATGTCATTTTTAATAAATGAATCCAAATGTAGTCTGCATCACAAACATGGCAGATACAGTTATCATTCAGTAATCTGGAACAATCTGATAAAGATGAAAAGCATTCAAAATACACACCTTTTCCTCCTCGAATGCCATCCATAGTTTGTGGTACTGAGTAATAGCTTGCTCACTCTGAATAGTAAAGAAGAAAGAAAGAAAAGTTATTCTTTATGCTTTAAATAATACTGGAAAAAGTGACAATCATGAAAAAGTGAAGAATTGTTTTGCGAAAGTACAGTCATGTCTGGTTAATTTAACTCAATCATGATCACAAAAAAATCCGATGAAACTTCCAAATATACCCTAAATGCTGAAACAAAAGTAACTTAAAGAAAGTTACTAAGAGTAACTTTCAAAAGTCACTAAGATACTTTTAAAGGAAGGGCATGATAAATCCAGTAGTCAAACCCATTTATCTCAACCTCAGTTACCTTGAGAACCCAGTCCCGAAAAAAATCCGTCTTTGTTGTGCTAATTTTTCCCCACTTATCTCAACCCACATTAAGTTGATAAGCTCATTATGTTGGGCATAAGTTTCGGTCCAAAGTAACATGTGGACACATTTATCTCGAGGCAGTTTAACTTTTTATGTCCATCACAGAGAAATTTTACAAGAAATGATCAGCAAAGATTATTGATCTTCATGCATAATTTTAGTCAGTTGTGTTTTGCTATTAGTCACAAGTCAGCACTAAGAAAAGAAAATACTTTAAACTCTTTTCTCATTTGGCACCTAGGAAGAACTGGATGACATCAGTACCAGTCTTATTTTCATATGTAGTGCTGTCATACATTCTGATCCAGTGCTCAACATTATCAAATGAGTTAAAATGTCCCTGTAACACAGTTTTAGCCACTTCAACATTCTCTTCCACGAGTTCTTAAAAATCCTACTGATAAAATAAACTTTCCTTTTCCGAGACATCTCCATTGCAAGATTAAAGCAAATATTTAGGTAAATTATTTTCCTCCAAGAATACTTACCCAATCACATTAAGTTAGGAATATTAACCTGCTACCTTGTGAATTCAGCCCTTTTAAAAGACAAAAATTGTCTTTTCCTGTCTATCTCATATAGACAAAGGACAATAACTCTTGCCCATTACCTCCAATTGCCACCAACAGGTGTTGCTAGTTTTTAGCTGACGATATGCTGACGAGGATGTTCGCATGACAGGGTGGTTGGGAGGGTTTTTGAGTAATATGATTGGATAAGTATTCCTGGAGAAAAATAATTTACTTAAAAATTTGCTTTTTCCTTCAAATACATTCCCAAAGACCACTCCAGTGGCCTAGTGGTTAGAATGTCCACCTTCGATGTGGGAAGTCGTGGTTTCGAACCCTGGTCGAGTCATAACAAAGCCTTATAAAAATGGTACTAACAGCTGCATCGCTAGGCACTCAGCATTAAGAGGTTAGTGGTCAGCCTGGTGTCAGGATAATGTGACTGGGTGGGACTCACAGAGTTGGCTTGAATCTTATGGGTGGTAATCTTCATGAGGTGACTCTAATCTTGTGAGATCTCAAAGTAGGATGAACATATAACTCATTTCAGCCACAAGGTGTAATATCATGTTTCACAGTTTTCACTGGAAGGAAGGGGCATTTGCATGTGCCACCACTTGTCTCTGTGCATTTCAAGTAGTGCTTACGCGCATGAACAGGATCTTGCATGGCCACTGCTCTCGACCTCTCAATGGAAGACACTGAGCAAATGCTGACTCTTTCATTACCAACAGACAGTAACCTATTTTTGGCTATAAAGCCTGGTTGTGTCAAGAGAACCACAGAACCATCAGATCTGAAGATAGTTGTGGTCGACAGAAAGGACACCTACCATGCATGCAGAAGCTAAAACTATCAGGAAACATGCTTTTTATGGTAGTACCTTTAGCAGAGTGCAGGCTTAAGGTTTGATTTTATTCAAATTGAGCCATGTTAGGATCCAGGATAGATTCCATCTTCAGGCGTAGATCTATTGCTAGGTTGAGTAGATCAGTAACCCAGGACTTGTCACATATTAGAGAGGCTATCACAATCATCTTGCATTGCTGATCTTGTAACTCCTGGATTACTTTTGGTATCAGGACCGTGGGACAGTAGGCAAAAGCCCACAACCCATCCCAACTGACTGACAGAGCATCCATGTTCCAGGCTTATGGGTCTGGGACTGGACAGACAAAGAAAGGTAACTTGCGATTCTACCTTGTTGTAAAACGTTTGATCATCGGACACCCCTAAAGTGTAATCTGATGAGCTGCAAGAACTCTCTCACTGAAATCGAAGTCCTGTTTGAAATGGACTTGACAAGTTCAACAATTCTGATTAGGTGAACACCAGATTCACTTTAGTTAAGAACTCTGCACCCAGATGTAAAAAACTCTGGGATGGATTTTTCCAAGTTTACTAGAAAGCCTAGATGATCTAAAAGAGAAAAGAGATTGTCCTTGACTTGGCATAGGATTAAACTTACCATCTGTTTCTGGAGGATGCCATCCAGGTACACTTCTGACGTTTGTGGATGATGTTAATCAGAACAGATGATGAAACAATCTATAATTTTGGTAATAGCCCATGGGCTGATGTAGAGGCCAAAGGGAAGGATAGTCAACTAAAACCTGTGTTGCGATAAGCTAAACTGAGAATTTTTGTGGCAGAGGGTGGATAGAGACAAAATCTACAAATGCCTTGACTTTATCTTGGGTAGCGGTAAGGAGTGAAGGGCAATCCAAAATGGCCAAAACCTGATAGATTTTCTTGACTGTGGTTTGAAAGCTGAATTCAATCCACTCCATAGTCCAATCTGAATCTGGTTGATTTGCCATGTTTCAACACAATCACTGTGTGTTCAGTCCCCTACTGGGTTGGCTTGCAGTTCTGCAAAGGTCATGCTGAGTGGCACTGATGATTCCGGCTGGTCATCTTTGAGAATGTCACTAGCTTTCTCATGAGGGTAGACACTAAACATTCTGAAGTCTGGCATAGTTGGAACTGCTGGGTGGTGTGCTCGGCGTATGGTCGGCCCGGATCCTGGCAGTATATGAAGGTCAGACTATCACAGGTTCTAGCCACTCCAAAGGCCTTGCTGAATGGACAGATTTCTCACTGAAATCTCTGGTATAATTATGGTAAGTTGCTGACAGTGTGGCTAGATGGATGGATCTGTCACTAAGATCCCCGTACAATCTATTTGGCAAGACCATTTCAATGAAAAGGTCCCTATGCTGGGACAGCTGGATGGCCAATGATGACTGGATTGTCAGTAACAGTTTGGTGGTATTAAGAATTGGATCCAATGGATCTGGTATGAACCCCATGCGCCTGACTTACAATCCCTTAGGTCATACTTGGACATGCTGGGGGACTTATGCCCACTTGGCTACCTAAATTGGCAGAATACTCCTCTGAATGAGTCAGAAAAAGATGCAGGAGCAAGAGAGGGAAAAAGAGGTAAAATTTCCTCTGATGTCAGGAGTTGCAACATCTTCATCTCCTGCACCAAATGACGCATCTGTTCAAAAGGCGACTTCCACATCATCATCCTCCCCTGCTGCTGACATGACTATGGAGGTGGGTTGCACACGACGAACTTTCAGTGGTGGTGAGGTTTACTTGGGATGAATGCCAAGGAAATCAGTGATTTCTTCCTTGATTTAGTCCATCATTCCTTCCCCTTAGCTGCCTTTTGGATCACAAAGTCCCAAATTTCTTCCAGCCATGTGTTACATATGCTGCATGGTGTCTATAAAGTGCATTTTCTACATACAATAGAGGTGTCATGGTTATCCTCCGTTGCTTTAAACTTTTTGCACTTTAAGCACTTGGATGACATTCCCACTGAAATGACACAAGAAATGGAAAAGTGAAAAAAGTTTAGTGTTAGCCTATAGCCATGCTATGAACTGATGCAAATATTTTAACAAAACAACACTAAATAAGAAGAAACCAAGCATAAATTAGCAATGCAATGTAATTAAAATTCGCTAATATTATCTCTGTTACAAACTGAGTCAGCAAAAATAGTCAGTCATGCTAACTTGCAATGACCTTGCATGAAGCCAACGATAGTGTAGTTCAATGTGGTCTTAAGTAGATAAAGTCCCTAAAGGTGACAAAATCACTCAAATTTGGCAGAAACTCTAAAAATAATGTATACAACCTGCGGTAGAATGATTAATCCACACAACAAATCCAAAAGGAACATTGGATGGTTCAATTAGAACGCAAAAAATAACTTGGATTGTCAGAGGTTAAACTGCATGATGTTACCAGTATAGCAGAAAAGCTAAAAACAAGCAATACCTGGTGGTGGCAAGGGAATGTAATCAGTAGAGTTATTGTCCTTTATCTATACAAGCTAGACAGGAAAAGAAAATTTTCATCTTTTAGTATGGCTGGTTTCACAAGGTAGCAGGCTAATATTCCTAATGTAATGTGATTGGGAAACATATTCAAAGAAGAAATGTCTTAATTCACTCATAAATACTCATAAGACTAAAATCACTTTCAAATCTGATTTCACTGGAAAGTTACACTTAATTGTTTGAAGAGACCTTATTTGTACTTTAGCTACATCTGTCTCTTCTGGGCTGCACTCATAGCTGTCAACCTTCCGGACTTGCAATTAGTGGAAAGAGGGATAAAAATTAGTGAATTTTGAACACAATTAGTGAAAAATTATACCATGACACTAGCTCCATCCACTTTGATGGTTAAGTACTGCATTATATGAAAATCCCAAAATAAAATCAAGACATTATTTACATTGATTTTATGTACTGATTTGTTTGCAGTCAAATTTAATGATATACACAAACTTCACGCTGTTTGTCATAATATGATATACACAAACTTCACGCTATTTGACATGATATGACGCTGTGGCAGACTTGAACTTCCTCAACTGGACTATGGTAAATTATGTTTTCAAAACAGCTCAGGCTTCTTGCCTGGTGGTTGTACTTGGTGACTAAAATTTTGTTGCAAATTTTCAGCACCTAAGGAGGTACTAAAGTTGTCTTACTTTTCCTCACAATAGGAAATACCCTTTCACTGTCACTGTTGTTTATCTCCAACTGAGAAAGACAGATTATATGCAACAGGAAAACTCACAAACAATGCTTCAGCATTGGTAGCTTGCAGTACTTCTGCTGGGTGTGCTCTTAATTTTCCTAATATCAATATGCGCTTTGCTAGCAGTGTGATTTTTCACATCGTTCTGCCATGTGCCCACAGGGGCTCATAAGGTTGCTTTGCTAGCAGTGTGATTTTTCACATCGTTCTGCCATGTGCCCACAGGGGCTCATAAGGTTGCTTTCAATTTATCTGTCATACATGTACTATATAATATTATATAGTACATGTATGACAGGTAAATTGTTAGCAATGGTACGAGCCCCTGTGCACATTCCCAATTCTAAAATTCGCTGCACACTACACTGCGAAAAGCATAATGTACATCGATGTTTCATGGCTGAATGCATGGCCAACTTATAGTGTACTCCAATCAATGCTTCACTTTTTGTGGAATACATATCTCCTTGAAGGTGAAAACATTTTATGTGTAGTATAACTTAATCACAAAATGGTATTAAACCAGAAGACAAAACGTCAAATGGTTAAATGATTAGCAGTGTCCGCACATGCGCAGAAAAATATGAACTTGAGCAAATTACGATATATGCTCTTTTAATATCTTGAAAATTCTACACTCGAAAAATCTGTCTTGGTTTAGCATTTGTTTTAAAAAAAAATTACAGTTGCTATGAGTATGTACATGTGCCACTTAAAAGCAAATCAGTTGGGCCCCAGTTTTCTTCATTAGTATTTGTAAAACTTCTATTCTAAATAGAGATTATATACTTTACAATGCTTGCTACAGGGCAATCTGTAACATTTGGGAATAGTTCTAACATCATGACTAGCAATACAGGATCGTTATTGGCATCAGTGACCACTGCTTCTATCCTGACTAGCACTTAATGGGATAAAAGTTATTTTGTTCTTGATTTAAGCCGATTGATAATTTGTGATCTTTATGCATGCGGTGTAAATCTGTGAACTGCTATCAAGAGTTGTGAAATTCATGCCAAAATCGTGAGGGTTGCCAGGTCTGTGCACTGCAATAGATTACAGAAAGCAGTGGCAAGGTCAAAAGACATGCCACCAATAATGATTTCTATGATCTGTTTCTATGTATTAATAAAAGCTGGTCTAATCAGTGAGTTATGTTTATAGAGGTAGAGTTGCCAATCTGCAGGGGTGGCTTTAGTACTAAATGTAATTTAGACAGTCACGTGTACTTTAGCCAAATACAATAGCTGATAAGGAACGACGACAGTTATGGCTTATTAGTGACATGGGTAATTTCTGGTGTTCAATAGCCTATTTGGAATACAATATCTTGCCTTGACTAAATACAACAGTGGCTAAATAGAGCTAAACCATGACCATAAAAACATGTTCTGGCAATGTCCAAATCAAGTACAGTGGGCTTTTTTTCAGTTAATAGATCTTAATAATAGATATAAATTATTTACAGCACATGTGCATATCAATAGCCATTTGAAACAAAAAAAGAAAAGAAAAAAAAAAATGATCATTTCTTTTACCCATTACAATAATATCTGTAGTTAAATTCATGGCAGCTGCCGCTATATGTGTATCGTATTTCTTTCCTGTGAGCAAAGACACAAGCAAATCCATTTCACTAACATGGGGGTGGTCAGGTTTGGATCATATTTTTTAAAACTTTCTTAGGAGAAGTTTTTTTTATTACTGAGGAATATTAAAACTAAAACTAAGATATGTTCACTACAAAATATACACTGACTGGAAAATAGAGTGAATACTATACCTTTATTTTACAGAGTGCACATGTTAGTACACATATGTGAGTAATTTATTAAGAACACTGTTCTTTTTGCATTGTCTGGTATGTACAGCTGGAATCTGAATACTGTCTAAAAAGTTATGAAATCACAACACTTGTTACTAAAGTAAAACTGTATACAAATAAAGCAATAATCTTAAAACTATGACCTGTTTGTCGGCAACATTCCAGTAAACCTAAGAGTAAGAGACAGGAATAAAGGTCAAGGACATCTTTAAAATTATGTTACCCATTTTTATGAATCCTGATATCTCGGGACCCGGTTATGTTGACGATATTTTGACACCCATAATGTAATGAAGATAACTGGGTTTGACTCTATGTTAGTGCTATTCCCCCCCCAAAAAAGGGGGGGGCACTTTTTATTTTCACCTATCAGGCATAAAATATAATTAATATCACCCTGCACATTGTTGAAATTTATTTGTGTAAGTTCAATCCAGAATGAATGCAAAGTAAGATAAAAGGCAGTTCCTAAAACAGCTTGTTTTCATGAAATTTTTAGAATCTAGGGTGCAGTATATAGTGTTTCTTTACTCCCATGAAACAAAAAATTTGTTTAAGCCTACATAGTCCAAGTTTTCTCTAACCGTTCCTACCCCATTTAAGATATTTTAATATTTATGTTGGGGTGTAATGTCAGGACATGCTGCCTATGGGAAAGTTGGAATTCGCTGACACTATGCAGTGTCAGCACGGGGTAGCTGCTTACTAGTGGGCCTAGCAAACTTAAATGACCTTACATCGAGCCATACCTGCATCAAATCGATAGGAGGAGGATTTTCTCTGAAATTGTGAGTGTAGCACTTGCTACGTGTTTAATATGCTGAAAGATGACTAAACTACATGAAATTCGACCTGGTATTTGCATTGCAAATCATGTGACTACCCAAATCTCACATCCTACACATCCATGACACTAGTTGCCTATAATTAGCTTTTAATTATACTGCATGAATAATAATTATCTATCCCTTGTTTATGCTGACTTGGTATTGTATCAGTGTTTAATATATCATGTGGTACCAATGCATTTGCTTGATAATTAAGTTAAGAAGCTACAGCATTAGTAACTTATAAAAGCCACCAATAAGACATAAATCACCCTGAAGGAGATCAATATATTTTAATCCATGTCCTCTATGCAAAATAAACAATAAACCATACTCCACATGCCAGATATTTACTGATCTTTCCTTACCTTGGGAAGTTTACCAAGTTGGTGACTGTCTATTGGATGCTTGAAGCCCTGTATAAGAAAGTCTGTCACCCACCAGAATGTACATTTAGAGAACAAGTTGACAAAGGCTTGCCTATATGTAACATGCTCCAACTCCTCGGGTGGCCTAACTCTTTTGGGCTTGGCAAAGAAGGCATACCTCTAAAACAAAGAAACGGAAAAATAAGATTTTATCTCAGAGCTAACAACTGAACCCAATGGTAACTTTTGTTCTCAATCAGCTGTTACTTAATTATTTTGCATTATTTCTATGTCTGATGATAATTCCTTGATGCAAGCTGAAAATATCAAAATTCTGAAGAAAAAAAAAATTCAGTTGAAACAAAGTATTGGCAACAATAATTTGATGGTTATGTGTTTTGCATTCATTGGTATTGTCCAGGCCACACACAAATTAAAGATTCTGTGTACTGGTTTGACTGTATCACTATCTATATACTAAATGACCTATATAAAAAATAAGTAGGTTAAAGACATACTTTTCATTCCATTGTTTAGAAAATGCATACGTTATTCCCAAGTCAAGCAAGTTTTGTACATCAAATACAGGAAATAAAAGGACAGTATGGATAACATGAAGTACCTTTCAGTCATAGGGCCAATTGTGGGGACAAAAAAGGAATCATTTCCAATCAAGTTAAAGGTATTCCTTTAAAATACATTAGACACTCAATGACATCAAGTTATGCAAATTATACATATCAAACTTGATCATAAATTATTTTAAAACTTCATCAAAGGTTTTTCTTCATTTCAGTTTTCTGAAAATCCTGCACTAAGCCAGAACTACATCCATTACTTGACATGGTAAATTAACGTGTTTTATTCTGTCGCATCCATGATTCTTTCCATGCTGCAAGACAGTGGTCAAAACTCTAAATACATTTTATACCTTAGGAACAAAATAAGCCTGAACAGTTTCAAGAAAAAAAAAAGTAAGATATCATGGTAATTGCAATTTTGTATATTTTGCCTAATAACCCTCACAAGGTCTCCAATTGATTGGTCTTAAAATCAAACCCTTTGAAACCTTCTTAGGAGGCAGCACAGCTCTCCCTTGTAATAATGCAGTAGTTGGGTCCATAACATTGACCACATTATGAACTGAACCATATTATACCAAGCACCGTGATATGTATGGAACTGCAATATATTGAGAATAGCATAATATACAGAACCATAATACAGCAGGCACTATAATTTAAAAAAAAAAATTAAATATGGAAATTAAGATATAAGACTAAGTTCACTTTGTTTTCATTCAACCCTTCTTGTTAGACATTGGTATGATTTTGGTCATGGGTCCATAGTAGTACTGCGTTACCTCAAATGATCAGTCCCAAATACAATGTATGTTCATTTTGCTATAAAGACAAGGATATCTCATGGCCAGATTGCATCAGATACAGTTTTGACAATGTGCCAATGTTATTGTCATCCAAAGCAGCTCAGTTCTGACCAGGACTCACTCAAAGAATCCAGCAGAAGTTTGAACACCAGTACCATCCTGTCTCTACTCAGTCTTGTGAGTGTAGTGTAGCAAAGAGTGTATAAAATTCAACCTATATTTTGCGATCCAATGGATTTTAAAGACAGAAATTTGGTGTATGTATATATTTAATGTCAGTGTGGTTGTGATTATATGAGGGTTTGCACATACATGTATGGCGATATTTCACAATACCATGTCTACCAACTATTTTTCCTTTAAATGCTTTGAACAAGAGAGACACATTATTTTCTGTTATTCAAATTTGAATTTCCAATTATTTTCTAAAGACTTATTTGAAAACTTAGCTTATTCTCAATTGGATAAGATCACTATTTACGTTCATGTGCACTGACACCCTTGGGACTTAAAAACATGATCTTGAGTCTCAAAACCCCCACAACACTGCCTGAGAATATGGCAGGTATGAGATCTCCCAGACGGCCATTGTACAGTCATATTGGAAATCTGATTAATACATGTACCATTTTCCATTATGACAAACTAGACTTCATAAGTAGTCTTCCAGTTAAAACCTCATTCTGATATCATCATTCATTCAGGAAAAGCAGTGATAACAACATTTTCGAGCTGCCCAGTGTGGTGGCCATATTGGATGTGTGAGCAATGCCACTTTCATTTAAGACTAACCAAACCTTAAAGAAGTCACAAAGTTAAAACCCCATGCTAAGACCATCCATTCCGCAGAAGTAGTGATAACAAGTTTCAAGATGGCAGCCACATTGGATGAAAGCAGTTCCATTTTCATGCTTTTTAAAGACATCATAATCAGTTTTTTTAGTGAAAACCCATCTCAATATCATATTTTGTTCAGGAGAAACAGATGGCTACTGTGGGTGCCATTTTTATTTATGACCAACCTGACACCATAAGAAGTCTTTCAGTGAAAACCTCATTTCAATATTTCCTTTTGTTCAGCAGGAATAGATGGCTGCTCTCGTCATTATTCTCATTTGGGACCAACTTGATAACATAAGACGTCTTCCAGTAAAAACTATGTTGATATGACCATTCATTCAGGAATACCAATAATCTTTCAAATATTAATATTGAAAACAGCACTTTAAAGGATCACAAGAATGGCCCACCCTCATGGGGAACTGGGTTGCAAGAACATTGAACCTGTCTCAGACACTCAAGATATAACCAAGTGCTAAACAAGATTATTACACTAATGCAAACTGATGCCAAACAAATGGCCATCACATAAGTTCTTCAGCTCTATGACAATAAAAGCTAAAAATTAGCCTCTGTGTGTGTGTGTGGCTTGAAATTGATCAGAATAGTGGAAGGATAAAGTTTAAAAAGTTTCTGCATTGAACTAAATCGATCACTTGGAAACCTTCATTAATTATTTTTGTTGTGTTGTTGAATATTCATGTTGATTCCCATCAAATTATAATACTCTTTATATTATGAATGTCCAATACGAGTGATGATACACTGAGTAAGTTTTATGAAAACGGTTTCTAATATGTTTTGAGATGACCCCCTACTAGTACTGAGTGACCACCTCATTAACATCATTATTGATATGTGCACAGATGTGAACTGAGAAAATGGACTAGTCAATTTTACATCCTGAGCAGCAAAATATTCAAGAAATTGAAGACAAAAGATAAATTTTGTCACAGCCCTATTTGCAACTGGTTATGGCACTGGTATTCTACATATGGTGAACTTCATTTGTCATTTAGGCCATACAGATAGATGCAACATACACTGATGGAAATAATCACAATATCTACAGTGCTTTTCAAAGAGTGGGTATAACTATGTCCATAAACCAGAATGATTTTTACCTGTACTCTCAAAACATTCAGTTCCAGGCAAAGCAGGATTCCATACACAAATGCGTCTGTGGCAGTTAGCCAAGCTCTCATATGACCCAGTTCAATATCATTTGTAATCATGGACAGGATCCTTATAATCTTCAATGTCAATGCACTCACCCAATACATAAGGAGAATTAGTAAAAAGCGAGGAGAGTTCCACATTTCAACATTATGATAAAACACAATACTGGCAACTGAACTGAGTAGATCGATGCATGGAAGAAGAATTACGTGATATCTGGCAGCAGCTGGATCCAAGTAGTCCGAGATAAAAGCCTCTGTTATTTCAATGCAGTTAACAAGAATGAGAATGAATGTGAAAAAATAACGTGAAGTGTGGACCTGAAAATGTACCCATGTTTTGACCTCTAATCTTCCAAAAACTGACTGCCTCCATATAACAAGTACCATCAGAGTGACTATTAAAAGAATACAGTGTGGAATCAAGTTCAAAATATCAACAAAACAAACATTGGAGAAAACACCCTTCTCCACACTGAATGACCCTTCCACAGATCCACAAAACCCCATTGCCTCTTAATAGACTAGATTGTTAATACCTTTCCGACCAGCGGAAAATATTCCATAAAATACAATTAACAATAATGCGTTTGCTTAACGTTGTGTGAAATCACATACATCGGTCATCTAAAATCGTTTCGTTTCTGTTGTTAAGTGACTAAGGGATGCGATGGCAAACAGCTAATTATCAATGCAACGATTATAGGACCATTTTGAGCAATTTTAATAGCGAATGGAAAAAAGGTCCAACTCGATTCTGCACAAACGAACAACCGCATATCATATGCAAATGTTTCTGGGTAGTTAACAACTGAATGTTTATAGGATTCCGAAGCTGCCTACAGGTCAGTGCTTTGACTCAAGTTCACATGCGGCAATTACAGCCCTTTTCCGGCAAAGAAGTTTAAAAAAAAAAAAAAATCGTGCAACAAATAGTATTTATATCAATAGTAGACTGGTCCTCTGTATTGTTATACATATATGCTACAGCAGGTGGCTAACTTAAGGGTCAGTAATCAGGCTATATAAATAACAGGTGGATACAATCACCGGAACGGATTAGAACAGATGTTATAACTATTGATGAAGATTTAAATGATGTTGCTATGTCTGCGAAACGTTTATTATTATTTTGTTTGATTTTTTTTATTATATTGTATTTAAATCAATTTAATTTGTTTCATTGCTGTTTTAGTCAGCAAGTGTGTTTTCGGCTCGAAAATATAATATGTGCAGAATTGTAAATGAGGTACTAGGCTGTAGTATTCTCACACTCTCCCGTTCTTTTTGTATCATCATCATCAATTCCTTAACCCATGAGGTCGTTGGGGCACCACAGTTGACTTTAAAACCAATTTTCTCCATCTTTCCCTGTTCTCTACTGCCCTTTGGGAATTTCCAAATCCAGTTGTACCTCTCCAACTCATGTGTTAGTTCTTTCAACTTTCTCACAGCCCTCAGTGTTCTAACGTTCCATGTACCGATGATGATGTTGTCTCTCCCACGGATCTTGGTAGTGGGGGCACCAGTCCGTCCTAGTGTGCAGAGGAAGACGCGGTCTTTGTTGACACTGGCTGCCACCGATCCGGTATGGAAGAATTGTTGGTTGTCTTCATGTGGTGTGTCAAGGGCAAGATACAGCCTGGCGGAGCTCATCCCTCTCCAGACTGTATGACCACAGCCAAACTCCACTGATATAATGTGTCACCCCCTGGCCCTGAGTACGTGGTCGTTTAGTTCATCTTGGAGCCCTTCCACCATGGCCGTTGACTTCATCGAGGAAGACTTTCGCCCAGTGATGCTGTGTTATCATCACACTATTTTACCCATATTTGGGAGACTTGTGTGGGCGAGAGCGTCTTATTCCATCCCGTGCGGATCCAATGGACCTGTACCACTGCCCTTTTTGTATACCCACCCTCGATGTTAACAACAGAAGATATAGAGGATTTAAAAACATCCACAAACTTAGTCGTTTTATTCACTGATTTATAAGTTCTACCGATTGTCGCCAGAGGGTCCAAACAAGGTCAGTCTGTTAGCGTTTCGAATCAAATTGGAATTTCTTTAGAAAACCGGTCGCCATATTTGCTTGGGCCAGTCTATGGTTGCAAGCAACAGCTGGGATGTAGTTCACCATTTTTGAAAATCTCAGTAATTATGTACCTTTTGGATGCGCAAATTGTTTCCTTCAAAGCCGACTGCGATTATATAAAACATCAATTAAACTGCTCAACAGCGACTAGCAAACTCGGTGATTGCAAATCTAACAATAGGAAGTGGATTACGCTTGAGAACCTGAGTAGAGTGACAAAAGTGGGTTTTGCCGGTTGCTGCTCTTCGCCACTGTATGACTCTTGCTTGGGCCACTTCACAATGATGGATTATTAATTCTAATAATCCACGAGTTGCTCAACTTGTGTGGCGTGTGTACTAATATGCTCAAAAGTAATGCAGTTAGAGGCTGTGATATGTATAGAACCCCCACCCAAGCCCAAAACTCTATTTCCATACTACTTAATAATTTGCTCCATTTAAAATATATCTAAATTTAGTTTCATATATACTTTGAGTATTTGTTTTTTTGTTTTAAAAAAAAAAATTCGTTTTGCTTATACTCTGTGTATCATATGACTTGAGAACATATTATATAAAAATATTCAAAATATGCAAACATGTATATACTTCGTAAAATACATCTGAGTAAACAATAGGTTATGACACACAAAATGTGTCACGATGATAAACCACGGAGAAATAAAACAACTCTGAATATACTAACTGCCTTCAGTAAATATAGCATTAAGAACGAATTAATTATTTTTTAATGACTTTATTAAAAAATATAATAAACGACCGATAAAAAATAATATAAGGATATAATAATAATAATAATAATAATAATAATAATAATAATAATTTATAACAATAATTGGTGAACAAATTAAAAAAATCAGTGACTATGGTTTAATAACATACAAAAGTAGTACAATTGTGTGTGTGTGAGTTATACTTAGTTGTAAAGAGGCATGTTTAACTGATACGTTGATAGTATTGAATAATATGAGGAAGTAAACCGGTTAGATCCGAGTTTGTTCTTTTTAATTTTATTTACTTATTTATTTATTTTTGGCGTGCGATGGTTAAGGGCCAAGGATATTCCTCCTCATATCAGAAAACTTCGATCAACGATCCAAGGGATCGACCTAGTTGCAAATGCGAATCCAGTCACAGTACCGGATCTTTTGAAGCTGGACGTGTTTCTTTCTTGACTTGACTGAAAATAAAATTCCGAAATGTTCCGATTGTCAGATTGGTGTAGACTGGTTTACAGCTATCAACAGCAATCAGGTCGAACGTTAATTTTAGTATTGTGTAACCATGTCGCTGGAAACTGTTCCAAAAGATCTTCGAAATTTACGGGCTTGTCTTCTGTGTTCGCTTGTTAAGGTATTCTGCATATATGATAAATATTTCAAGATCTTATATGTGGTGTTTAAAAGAAAACTTAATGATCTGTACAAAAATATCCGTTCAAGGTTATTACTGTAATGTAATTTCGAGGATTACGTTGCTGTGCGTTCATCATTTTCATGGCTGGGTTTGTTAGTTATCCACGAAGCAAACTGATGTTCAAGATTTCTTTCCTCATAAAGACAAACACTTGATCAGTATTTTGTGAGAAACATACAAGTAGATAGTGAACGTAGCCATTACTGATTTTAAATGTGTTTCCCTAATTGTTTATGCGCGTCTTTTTACTCAAAATACAAAAACACTCAAGTTTACTAAAATTCACTCAAATACATAAGTTTTAATCTTAAAAGTATATTTATATTGTGTTATTAGTGTATTTTAAAAATTAATTTATATTTTGTCAAATATTATTAATGTATGTTAAACAATCGTTAACTTTTAGCGTTTACTGATCTTCTGACGATGGACGTAGGTATCAAATTACAATACAAGTCACAAAGCTCATGTACGCAGTCCAAGTCACTTTTTGCAGCTACAGGTGTCATTTTGGAGAATTTGATTACGCATACCTTTAAATGGCGTTTATTCACTTTATTTTGCAACTTGTCCATCCAAATTACATTGGAGATTATTGTATAAATTCTAGAGAAATGCTTAATGGCAAGTTCAGTGATAATGTACTTCAACATTCTGAGGCATAGTCAAGCAAGCGGGTGATATCATTTAAACCGGTTTCATCGTGTGCTATGACATAAGAAGGAACACTTCTGCGGTAGGGAAAAAGTTGTACAGCAAACATAAACAGAGATGCGACAATGTTTTCATTTATAAACAAAACCTGGGGAAGAAATTGGCACACAAGTCCAATAAATTGGAGACAGTTATGTAACTTTGTTTATTATGGTATGTCATATCTTTTATTTCAATTCATACATCATACCTATTTTTCCCGTACAAGTATGTGCTTTCATACACGTAAAAGACTAGTTGTAAAAGTCCATAATGATCAATAATTTTCATCTGGAATTTTTGTGACGACAATTAATGTGTAGATCACTCAAAAATCATGATTGAATAAACTTTGTTATAACTATATTAAGATTAAATTATAAAAATAAAATTATTTTTAAAACCTATATCAGTAAATGCACTTACATGACCTGTGTGACTTGTACTATAAATATAGTTTAAACCTGCAGTTTAATCGATGTGAAAAGATATCACTATTTAATACCTTTTAGTATTCTTATACTTGTTAATGTTTATCAATATTAATTTAATTACACATTGGCATTAGAGCTGCATTGTTATGTATGTATGCATGTTTATCAGCATATTTCTTAGCCAGTATTTTAAAAGATTCCGGAACACCTGGGCCCATAGCAGAGTTGGCCCATTAACGTTCTCGGCCCATAATGAACTCGGAAAACCTAAATTGGTCCTTAACATTGTCAGTCCATTATTTATATAATAATAATATGGATGTTCTCTTTTTTTCAATGGTCACTTCATTTTTTTTAAAAGTCCTTGTACATTTCTTTCAACATTCATTTACTTTGTAATAGAAGTATAGGGAAAAATTGTAATCCCAGATTTATACTGCATAATCAGCATTGTGAAACTGTCCTTGTCCTGTCACTATGGTAAATGTTAATGAGTTGAAGGTAGCATGTGTCTACTCTACTACTAGTCATTTTAAGCATGTATGGACACGTGTGAATCTGATTACAGTTGCACTACCCATCCATATAATGTATATTTTGTATCAGCAGTGAATATATTCCAGTATTCCAAGTTAAAACGTCTCGTCCATTTAAGACCACTATGTTAACTGAATTAAACATATTCTTTTTTGTAGAAAACGACAAGCAAAGAGACAAAGCAAGCGTTTCTAATTCTTACTCATTTATTTTTATAGCATAAAATTTTGTATCTTTGCCCTGTCTTATTCCTTCTCTTACTTCTCACAATATTAACTGTAACTAAATATTTTATTTTATATAAATTTATTATCAGCAGTAACTATTCAACATCCTCATTTCTTGACCCAACTTAGTGCCTGTAAAATCCATAGGATAAACAATTTTTGTCTGGAAGGTTTTGGATGACATTTAAAGTGCCAAGCATTATAAAATCATGATTGATTTGGTTAAGATATATTAGTATTTAATTGTAGAACAACAAGTAATTTTCAATTTAATCTGAGTAAATGAGCCTACATGACCACATTAGCGCACACTTTAATTAAGCCCAAGAGTATTGCTTGTCCAGTTAATTGTTAACTAGATATGTCTTGTGCTCGTTCTTATTAATAGTGTATGCAGATCACATGAATAATCAACAACAGAGAATGTGGAGACTTAAATTGTTTACATTCATCAATTAATGATTAAAAACTAGTCTACTTATATAAGTATACCTCCAAAGATATATTTCATGTATGTATGTATTTGAGTAAATTTGAGTGTATTTGAGTCAAAAGACATGCCGATGTTGGACAGGATGTTCCTGAGATTGAGACAGAAAAGAAAATATACTTCATTGAGCCATGGTGATATAACCGCTTGTGATCTCTGACTAATTTTGTGATGGAGAATACTTAAAACATTGAATTTCATCTGCTAAATGCACACCCCTTATTTAGCTTAGCCAATCAGGATTAAATTTATCTAACCACTGAAAATTAGCACTCGTCTATCCAGGCTTGAGTAACTCCTCATATTTTTGTATTTACTTAATAAAGCGATTTCTGTAAAGTCTCATCTTACGACACTTAATTCAACAAGCAAAAAGTTGTCTCTGCATCATTTCAACTGTCATTTTCCAATACTTCGACCCCAAATTCACCTTTACTTATCCATCTGTCTGACTGTTATCAAACAGACCTTAACTAAAACTCAATCATGCCCGAAACAGGGATATTAAAACCACCTCAGTCAAGAGATTTAATATGGTACCTAGACCCATTCATCAGTTTAATTTGTCATGTATCACCCTGACCATGGCAAAAGTACTGCGAGAACATCTACAAAATTTCACACTGTTACAGTAAAGCACACCTGGGTCCATATAGAAAATATCAGCAGGCTAAATGTTGATAGTAAATCACACCTGGGCCCATGTAGAAAATATCAGTAGACAGACTGAACTTCGATAGTAAATCACACCTGGGCCCATGTAGAAAATATGAGCCAGCTAAACATCTCAATTCACTGGATGCTCATGAACTCTAAAGCTCTGCTATACACGAAGATGGTCAAATTTCACATCCATTTTCTGTGTTAAAAATTGCATCAGGTGTCTCCATTAGGGTTGAAAAGGTCAAATGTATGAGTAAGTAGGGGTGAAATAATGTACCTTTTTTGCTGTGTATCAATATGGTTCAAGATGCACAGCCTATAGACCATTCTCAGAATGTATTCATGTATTCATGTGACCCTGGGTCAACGAATCCAAAATGAGGCTAAGCTAGAAACCAGCTTATAGATTTGTTACAGCCAGGGGACCAACTTATGGTAGATAAGGGTTTTGTTAAAATTAAAGAGAAAATATTTTAATAAACAGATTAACAGAATATCCCATATATAAAATGACAAAATTTTATATTGTTTAGACACGATTCTTCCCTATTATGTTTACTTTATCTAATGTCAGCATTTACATATTGAGTGTTAAAATTCATCCATGAATCAACACCACAAAAATAATATTAATTATAATCAGTGAAGAAGTTCACATAAATAAGGGACCAATTTGTGCGTCTGGGGGCAGGGTGCTTTGATTTTATATATATATGTATATATATATATATATATATATATATATATATATATATATATATATATATATATATGAATGGCTTTCAAACAGCTTTGAACAAATAATCCTGCTGTTTTGTGGGTAAATATATAACTGCCAGTCTGTTATTGAAACAAAAAAAAATGTGTTCGTATGAATAAAATCGTATATCCATATTGTCAGTTGACAAATGATTCAGAAAAGAAAAAATATGTCATTTAAAGGGAAAATCCCAGTCCCTCCCACCCCTAGGCACTAAAAGCAGCAAGCACCATAACAACAACCAGGTTGTGCACTTCTGATACAAATTAAAATGCAAGCATACCGACATGTACCCAAAACTGTTTAAAGCACACCACAAAGTCTCTACTGGTTTGGGGGGTGTGGTTGGTTAAAAGGGCAGTTTGTGTCCCTATGCACATTTTGTAAATGTTTTATTCTGACCGCATGTTTTGACCACAGTGTTGATTGATCAGAGCTGTACATTTAAACCATACCTAATCAGAAACAAAATTCATGCTTTAAATAGTTTCTTTTCTCTATCATTAACTTGTATTTTGTGTGCTGTAGAGAAAAAGGACACTCAAGATAGGATGTAAATCAACTTATGTTTAAGAGAATGGACATATCGAGTAAGTTTTTGTCATTATTATATATACAGTGGTAATTCTATAATGTAAAATATTCTTACGCAAAAGGAAACAATCTCTCTAAGTTACATTACATCCATTACAGCCGCGATCAATATAATATATTCGCTCGCAAAAGGAATCTACATAATATATGCAGTATAGTCACAATCTGCCTAGCTTAGCCTCGTTTTCGTGATACATTAATAATCATGAGGATCTCATTAAGAATGGTCTATAATACAATACATTATCAATACACATATCGTCGACTTGATGGTCTTTTCAGCGTTTGATCTCAGTGGTAGGGTGGAGATGTCTTATTTGTTGACATCTTGAATGTATTTCCAATATGCAGATTATAGACAGACAGACAAAACATCTGATCATAGCCTATTCTCATCCTTGAAAAGAGAAAAAAATTTACTTCCAAGCTGACTACCTGTTTGTTGATGGTGATTTTTTTGATCCAACCTTTTAAGCCATTTCAGGCTATGGTAATCAGTTTCTTAGACCCTAGAGATAGATTTTCAGCAGTCAGTCTAGAGTATTCAGGGTTGACTCAGATCTGCCACTTAGGGCATTAGGGTACAAGGCTTGGTAACCACTGCAGCACTAGTATGTAGAAAATAAATATTCCTTTTAGAGTGTTGATAATATATATTAATTTGTAAAGTTAAATTACTTCTTTTTTATAGTTTCAGAAAAAAGTTTACCATGAGAGAAAGGACCCAATTACTCATTGCATCAAATACAATGATCTTCATAAAGGAAAAAATACTTTGGTTAATTTTGATAGAAAATACTGGCATAAAAAGATAAAATGTTAAGAAGAAAATATTTATTGTTCAGATAATTAAAATTTTATTGGATGCTATACTGTCATAATGTGTTGAAGATGTGTTGACTAGTTCTTGTATGTGTTAAAGATGTTTTAACTATTTCCATTGTATTTATGTATGAAGTTCAAAGATGTTAACTGATCAGTACTGTACTGTATTTTGTTTTCAGACATTTGAGCAATTCGAGTTAGATGGCTGTGACAACTGTGAGGAATACTTGCACATGAAAAACAATTCGGACACAGTCTATGATTGTACCAGTTCAAATTTTGATGGGTATGTGTACTTTTCTCTCCACACTTGAGATTACTTATGGAGAAAATCTTTAGTAAATTTGCCCTTCATTTTTGTATAACAGTGTCAATTAAAAATGTGTATCTGTGGTAAAAATTTACTCCAACAGAATTCCCCAAATTTACTGCTAAAATTTATGAAGAGTTGTCTGAAATTATTGACTCTTGTTTTATATGTGATGTCATTCCAGAACTAGTTAACCATCCATTACTGGTGAATCATATTGATTGAATGGTCCTTTAAAAAAAAATTAACGTTTTATGTGCATCATATGGTCACATACAGTTGGCTGGCAGTTGTGCATTATATAGTTACATACATTGACTGTTGTGTGCCATAAGGTCGCATACAATTGGCTGTTGTGGATCATATGGTCACATACATTGACTATTGTATACCTTCTAGTTACGTGCATTATTGTGTGTCATATCGTAACATACAGTTGGCTGTTGTGCATTATATAGTCACACACATTGACTACTGTTTCTTTTTTTTTTAATTTATAAAATGAATGAAGGCAGGAAAATGTGAATCTGCTTATTATAATGTGTCCACCAAAGCAGCCATCTTGAAAATTGAGGTAATGCTAATCTCCCAGAATGGATGGTCATATCAACATGGCATTTAAATTAAAATACTTTTTATGACGTCTAGTTGGTCCTAAATAAAAACTATGTCAATCTGACATACATAATGGTTTCCACATCATTCAGCTTGAAAATCATGCAATTGCTACTTTTACCTGAACAGAAAGTCATATCTGCTTGAGGTTTTCACAGGAAGACTTTTCACTGTGTATAACTGGTCTTAAATATAAATTGTGTGAAACTGATATCCATTATGGTCACTTTTTGAAAATATTTAAAGTCATGTTTGTTTCTTTGTTTAAACATATTTATTGCCATAATAGTATAGAAGGGTATTGGGTACAAGTTCTAACAACTTAAATTAGCCATCTCCCTTCATGATACAAGTATTGCAATATATTGAACATGACAATATAAAAACGAATAATGATTAGAGAGAGAGAGAGAGATTGAGGCACAATGACAGTAATCACGATTTGAGTAAGTTATTGAAATCGTTCAGTAGTGGTTATAATCTGCATACTTTATGCAAAATTCTATATTTTTCATTGCATTGCCCATTCCCCAAAGCAGTAAATTTAAGCTAATAGTTGCATATGACATTGAAAGCAAATTTTTCATCAGCTCAGCTCTTTCTTTACTTGGGACAGAACATGAAAAAGTCATGTCAACATTGGTTTTTCACCAAAATACTTCCTATGATGTCTCATTGTTACTAAATGAAAATAGTGCCAAGCATAAATCTATTGCAGCCATTATGGCAGCTATCTTGAAAATCTTGTTATTGCTATTCCACCTTAATAGAAAGTCATATTGACATGAGGTTTTCACCACAAGCCAAATTATGATACCTATGGCTGCCACATTGACATATTGAAAGTCATGTCTCTAATTCTCTTGAATGAATGATTATATCGGCATGGTTTTTTTTCCAAAACTATTCTAATGGTATCTGGTGTGTGCTAAATGAAAATGGTGCAATTGTTACATCCAGTATGTTTGCGGTAGTGGCTAATTGGGAAATATTACCACTGTGGAATATCAGAGATAGTTTGATCACTTAGCAGTTGCAAATTAGAAATGGTTTATCTTGAATTCCTAGTATTATGACTCTGTTGTCTTAAAATAAGTAATGGAAAGAGTGAGAAGCAACGAGCTTTGTAAAATTCAACAAATAATTTATTTCCCTAGAATACAAAGTGAAAATGTTTAAAAAGGGAACTTTTAAGGTATTGCAAATTAAATCCCAAACAATCCTTGGGTTATAGACACAAGTCATAATAATTGAAGTTCTGAATAAACTTCAGTGGAAATCTAAATTAAATCCAATACTGAAAGTGTTGATGTGCCTCTGGTGGCCTGTGTCATGGTGATGTGCCAACAGTCTTTTGCTAGATCACAATAATACAATCCAAGAATTAAATCCTTATTTGAAATTTCAGTATAAATTCAAGTCTCTATTTGCAAGAATGTTATTTTTGAAGAGCACTCTGTATTTCAATTTGAATAATTAATTTGAATAAACTAAAACCAGCCCAAATGAATTTCTGGACACAACAATTATACAGTTGAATCTGCTAAAATCTTAAAGCACAAATGAATACTTTTTCCAGTAACAAGATTACACTGTATATAGTCTTCTACTTGACCTCATGTCACAATTATCATTTTCTAAAAGAAACCTGAACTATTACCAAATGGAAAATAACCTTCTAGGAATGTCTTAATGTTTAAAAATAAAGTCAAAGTTACAATTAGAACGTCTGTTACTAAAATTATAATACAGAATATGGAATATGTCAGGTAGGTCAGGTATATTTATAGGGTAATTCAAACAACCTAGACCCAGACCCAAATAAATGTTTATTTCTAATAATAATGATCCTAATATTAAACCCATATACTTAGAGAATAGTTTAGCTATATTTCAGTTGTTTACAGAATATAAAAAAGATGATTCAGTTCAAGTAGAAAATTAACTTGATTTTGGTCAAGGTCAAGTCCAGCATACAATGTTACATTACAATAGCATATAATGAAATTTACCAAAAAAAACCAAAACAAAAATTAACAAACAAACAATGCAGATTAAATATACATAACACTAAAAATCCTTTTCAGATGGTATTATGTCAGTCCCTTTGAGACTCTTGTTTATTTCAAATGTGGTTGATGTTATTGTCTTAAACATAATGACATTATACTTCAGATTGCAGTAAGCTAAGCTGTGCATGTGGAACCTTTTTGCATCGGCTTCTGTTCTTGCTGGTTTCACACATCATTTTGTGAAATCAGCTTTATTTAAAAATTAAAATTGCCCAAAACTCATTGAATTTATCTGGTCAGTACAAAATATTAAAAATTGAATTAAATGATAACTTCTAAAATTCACAATTTGTTATATATGTATTTTCCACAATTAATAAAATTTAGAATGGCATAAAATTGGATGGATCAAATGATACAAACAAAAAAATTGATAGTTATCAGAGAGAGTTGTGCCCCTTTTGATGTTGTGGTGTGCCAATTGCATTTGCAAATGACTAATAATAATAACAATAATAATAACAATAATGATGACTTAATAGAGTGCTTAATCTGTTAAAAAAGGTCTAAGCGCTTTACAACATCAAGTTTGCACGTAGGAGCATAAGAACAGATTGCGTACAGACAACTTAAAAACACATGAAAAGGTCTCACAATATAATAGAAACAAATGAATTATTACACAAAATAACAACATGCTATGGGTTTAAACAAAATAACCTAAATCACAAAATGAGTTTACATATTCAGTTGATAAATAATGACAAATGGATGAATATCAAATTTATTGTTGCTGGTGGAAAAGATGTGTCTTAAGAGCACTCTTGAATGTGAACATGGTCTCTTTGTGACTGAGATCCAGTGAGTTCATTCCATGTATCTAGGCCCTGATATGCAAATGAACTTTGTCCATAAGACTTAGTTCTTATCTTGGGAATACCAAGAATATGAGTGTCAGATGATGAGTTGGAGCTTCTAGCAGGAGAGTACATACAGATGAAATCAGATTAGTATTTCAGACCAGATGCAGTAAACAAAATGTAACAGAGAGAAGAGATTTTGTGGTGCCAGAAAGTGCTTTTAAGGCGGTTGAACAAAAGTGACATGCCATCATGGGAAAAGTGCTTTTGAGGTGATTGAACACAAAATGGTGTGCCATCATGGGAAAAATTGCATCTAAGGTGGTTAGACACAAAGTGATGTGGCATCATGGGGAAAAAGTGCCTACAAGTCACATTGGCGCATATCTCTTGATACAGGGATATGTGCCAAAATCACTTACTACTTCCACTATTCCAAGTAGCAGGCTTTCTCCTCATCAGAGACTTTGCAGAGGTCTCAGAAATGCGTAATCATGTGTATTTGGATGCCAATTTTTTTATCTGGGAAGCAGAAAATCACCTAGGCAGGAGTCCTCCGTATGCATGTAATAAGTGGGTGGCAAAATTCAAAGACTTGCCAGTCCTGCTTCAGCCACCTGCTTAGTGAAAAATGTATTAATCAGTTAGCTGGGCTGATATTTACAATTACAGAATTCAGTGGCTGAAAGACCCCTTGATGTACATGTTGCCATTATAAGAGTACATCAAAAGAACATGATGTAATAGCTGGGCGGCAAGTTCAAAGGCTTTGACTGGTGGCTGGGTGGGAAAATATACTGATATTTACAGTGATTGAATTCAGAGGCAGAAAGACCCAGAGATGTACTTGTGGTCATTTATAAGAGTACATCAAATAAACAACTTCAGCTTTCATAATTGTGTTCATTTCCGAGTGTAGCGGAATAAGCAGTGCATTTGACCTCATAATCAAGACATGTTGAGACTTAGACAAAATGCCATTCACAAATTTGGATAGTATTTTGGAGTTAAATGGCAAACTGACAAAGATTGTAATGAGATTCAGAAGAGAGCTAAAGTTGCTAGAACTGAAAGTTTGGATTGGACAGTAGCCAAGTGTAAGAAAAGTGTGTGATGCCTAGCTTAGTGCTTGGAATAAGAACTTTCTTGGATTGATAAAATTCAGTCTCACTCTGATGGACAAACAAGAGCAATGTCAGTGTTATAGAGAATGTAAATTAAACTCAATGGCAACCAATAGTTCTTCTAATTTGCATAGCTTTCTGGGAGGGGACTGCAACTTTTGCTTGTGGAACTCCTTGTTTTACCAGAATGGGAGTCCTGGACTCTTAGTTTTAAAATCCTAGTGAGACCTCTGCTTTGGAAGCCATCTTCAAGAATTCTGAGGAAAGATACCAGTATTAAATATTTGAGCAAGTTGGCAAAGTTTCTCTTCTTGGGGAATTATATTCCATCTATATTTCCCAACTTACGCAGTGGTTGTTTTAGTCAAAGCTGCATGCATATTGCTGAATAATTTCCACTTTGGTCAGATACATACAGGTAAGTTTTCTGTGGGTAGTTTATAGTCCTAGCATCCACCTCATAGTTTTTAAAAGTGATGCTTCGGTGACCTTACCTTTAGAATGATGCAAATACTAACTAGAGCTGCATGGTACATGCTGGCCAGTGTGTAACGGTAGCAGAATATCTACACTCTGTGGAAAGAAACACACTGAGAAACATTAAATGGTCTGTATCAATTGTGCATGATGAATGTGAATGGCAAAATTCATTTAAACCAGCCATGCAAGATGAGTGCACAGTTACACATATGCTTTGATAGTACTAGGTCCATTTGAACATTCCACGGAAATGTTAAAGCAATATGTCATTCAGCGTGGCGTACATCTTGTACTATAATTTATCTTGTTCATGTATCCAACAATTTATTTTCTAATTTTTCATTTTGTTTACTTTCAGCATGGTAGCAATGATGAGCCCTGAAGACAGCTGGGTAGCTAAATGGCAGAGGATAGGTGGGTTTGATTTTTGGTATTACCATTGAGAGTGAAAACCTTTAGAAGATTTGAAGATTTAATTATTTTTGTGAAGTGTTGGACACAGAACTTTTATTGCATTAAAACTGAATGCCAATGAAAAGAAAGCTTTTAGGCATAATTGTAATCAAGACATTTCAGACAGAAGCCATGGCCATAAAAAGCAATTTTGTGTAGTTGATCTTTGGACTATTCCCCTCTTATTCAGCTCAAGTGGTTCCATCAGTGATATGAAACATTAATTGTCATTTACTAATACTTGTAATAAAGACCTCTTCTCAATTTGTAAAGACTGTTTTCAGGTGATTAGAAAGATTAAGTCGAATTTAACAAGAAAAAACAATTTAGTCTTTCACACCAACCCCTACTCAAACCAACACAACTCATCCTTACCCTTGGAAAAGTAAGTACATAGACATCTATGCTGTCATATACCTATCCACATGCATATACCAAATATGATAATATCTATTCTATTTAGATGGATTTCAGGCTACAAAAGGGAAAGAGATTAAGTAATGGACATGTGCACAGGACTAAGATTATTGATCAGGTAATATTAAGTTAAGCAAGGCATGTAATGATATATTGTTTGTGAACAAAGATGTTTTAGTTAAAAAAGGTCAAACACTTTCTAAGCAATTAAAAAAAAATCATTCAGTGGTCTCAGATTATGCCTCTAGAATATAACAAGACAGTCTATAAACTGTTTTGTATGGAAATGATCAGTAAGTTTCTTATTCCTGCAATTTTCAGGTCGTTTTGCAAAGGGATGTTATGCGATATCTGTGACTGGAAGATTGCCACCAGGACGAGTGAGGGACCTGAAGAGAAAAGGCATCATATATAGGCCACGTGATACCTCTACAAAGACCTGAAGAATGGGTTCGAATGTCTTGGATGTGTGCACATGGACTCTGATGAATGGGGGGCATATCTTGGATGTGTGCACATGGCCTCTGGTGAATGGGGTAGCATATCTTGGATGTGTGAACATGGACTTTCTATATAGTTTGATTGTCAGATGAATGATTGTTCATAATTGTATGTATTTGTATATATGTTCATGAATATTCTTGTATTCATATAATTTTCAAATGTCTGTCTTCTAATTTGTAGGTATGTTAGTTAAGGTCAAGAGTGAACATGTCTACAAAAATATATTTGAATATACAGGGGTAGAAAAATTTTGAAAATTCATTGTTGTCCATGGGCAAATAAATGTAAACTATAACATTTGCTCCCAAGATTGTTGTAATCAAAAGTATTCGACAACTTTTGTCACATATAGTTAACCCGAATTGCATACAATACTTTTCACTTGCCCGCATTCCTGCAAATGGATGTTTACACACTTATTAATCTGTTTGTGATTAGAAAATGAAAGGTAATCAAACAGTTTCCTCTTAGTTTTCATGGTGTTTTGTAGTCTGATAGGTCACCCCACCCCCCTTGCAACCTGTAATGGTATTGATTGGTAAGAATGCATCAATATGAGTGCAAGTTTGGGGGATAATTTATCTTACTTGGCGTATTGCTATCCATCAGCTTTATAGTACTAGGCCACCCCAGACCAGAAACTATCCATATTTAATGTTTATCTGAGTTCACATCATAATGGTACACATTATTAATCTGATACTGTTATCCCTGTGTCTAAAATGTAAACTTTCCAAGTGGGATTTTTGGATAGCCATTACACTGTAAGCCAGTGTAATATACAACAACAATTACAATTGGTTTGATTCTTTATACTTGCTATATTACTTTAGCTAAAGTTAGCCAACAGAACCAACTGTCATATGCTCTACAGCAAGTTTCCATTTTTCAACTGACCAGTGGGAAAGTATACCACTAGATCATGGGCATTAAGTATGTCAAGTCAAAGATAAATGATACTGCTACAGTATGTTGGTGCATTGACAAAAGATGAGCAATCACAACTCTTGTTTTTTTAAGGTTCATCCCCAGGTGCTAGTAGTATGGAATGTGATTACCTATTTCAGATAACAAGTATCTTCCACACGTGGATTAGTGTGGCTTCTCACCATTAGAAATCAACCATCACTCAACTACAGAATTATATGATGGTGCCCAGGAAAACAATGTAACAATTAAAGGTTTGTTGCTGGAAATAAATATGAAATCCCACTATAATTTCTAATATCGTTTTTTATAATATGTTTAGGAGTTGCCTGACTAGGTTGCCCAGTATTAATATTTGATTGTCCCAGACTCCCAGGCAATGGATTTTTCTACCCCTGATATAGGTGTGTTTCTGTGCATGAGAGAGAGGAAGTTAGAGCAAAGTTTAATATGTGTGAAGAATGAAGACAAAATTGTGGGATATAGGATATAGATAAAATTCATAAAGGATATAAGTGTAATGCAACAAAGACAGGGTGAAATATACAAGTGAAGACATCATTATTATTGTGTGTATGATGCTTGCTTCATAACATCTGTAAGCTGTTCATAAATCAGAAAAGGGATATTATTAGAGAAATTAACTTGGTTTAGGATATTACTTGACAATTTTATTTCCATGTAAGGTAAAAGACAATAAATAAGAAGTAGATTTTTGTTTGCTGTTTTCTTCATTTTGAATAGTCTCCTTAATTTCTCATTAACCAGAGATTTCATAGAGGTCAAAGGTGGCTAAGAGCCCTTAGTAAAATACATTATTTTCCCTAAAGCAGTGTCAGCAATGTTCCAACTTTATTTCTTTTCTTTTTTTGAAATCTTCAAATTTTCCCACCTTTCTATGACAGAATATCTTTCTAGATTGTCTAGAGTTTCCATAACAGGATATCAATCAAGATTGGTGTTTCCATGACATAATATCATTCTAGATTGTGTAACATTTCCATGACAGAATGCCAAATCATATAACATCAGGGTTTTCATAGATCCTTAAAGCTTGTAAAAGTGTGTGAAATTTTGGGTGGCCATTCATGTTCATGAAAGTTCATGAAAAATGACCTTTTGAAAATTTTACTAAGACACACAATATATGAACATATTGAGATGTAGGGTGGTAATTTCATTATGGTCCGTACTGAGATGTAGGGTGGTAATTTCATTATGGACTATGTTGAGATGTAGGGTGGTAATTTCATTATGGACCATATTGAGATGTAGAGAGGTAATTTCATTATGGGACCATAATGAGACATAGGGTGGTAATTTCATTATGGCCCGTGTTGGGATGTAAGGTGGTAATTTCATTATGGACCATGTTGAGATGTAGGATGGTAATTTCAGTGTGGACCATATTGAGATGTAGAGTGGTAATTTTATTATGGACCATGTTGAGATGTAGAGTGGTAATTTCGTTATGGGACTATAATGAGACATAGGGTGGTAATTTCATTATGGATCATATCAATATGTAGGGCGGTAATTTCATTATGGACCATATCAATATGTAGGGTGGTAATTTCATTATGGGACCATATTGAGATGTGTAGTAATTTTATTATGGTCAATATTGAGATGTAGGGTGGTAATTTCATTATGGCTCATATTTAGATGTATGGTGGCAATTTCATTATGAACCATGTTGAGATGTAGGGTGGTAATTTCATTATGGATCATATTGAGATGCTGGAGCACTCTAATAGTCATCTTCTCTATCATTTGCACTTCATGTAAACATCATAGCTCAGGAACACTTTGACATACCATAGTTATTCTGATAGAAGCCCCCCCCCCCTTCTAATACCTCCCTTCTTTTTTTCCACAAAAAAAGAAATTCCACCTTATCAAAGCTTATAGATCTGTATATATCCATTATGGTATATCCAGATAATTAAAACAATACATGAGTAATCCAATGACTTAGAAAAATCAAAACAATTTACGAATCTTTTCAGAGTGTATGATATTCAGTGCAACCCCTTTTTTTTGTTGAAAATTGCACTTTCCCCAGGGATGTCTGTTAGAATGGTAGCTCACTTCCATATGGCTGCTGAACTCAGTTACATATGAATGTGTTCCTTTCAAAGATATTTTTATTTCCAGTTCCAATTTTTGCAGAGTTATAGCCCTTTTTCTGAATTGGGATAAAAAACAACACAAACGCAGATAATTCTGTGCAGCTAGTTTCACATTTAATACATGCTTCTTCAGGCACAAAATATTTTGAAAGAAACGGATGACGTCTTTATATTTTAAAATAACAATTATGTCATTACGTGAAAATGCCACAGTTCTGATTGATGATTATTGTTTTACTCTAGACTTGAACAAACAATATCCACCAAATAGAAGTTAATGTCACATATTTCTCTGTGTGTCACATTGGAAGTGTAGCCCTTAAATTCGCTGCAAGTACCATGCACAACAGAGACACTTTGCATGATGTTGCTATTAAATAATCAGTAAAATAATTGAGTCATACATACAAATCATATGTTATCAGTGGCTAAGCATGCTGAAGGGATAAAATAAACAGCAATGAATCGGCAGTAATCAGGACATATTTCAAACCACAAGTTGGCCACCTTGCCTTTGTTAATTTGCAGAAGATAAGTGTTGTCAATAGATTTTCATTTTTACTGACAGAAATGAGTGCCCTTTTCCAGCTACAACTGTCTCAAATGAATTCTTGATTTGAAGAATGCTGAGGCAAATGACTAACAATTAATCATGACTGCTGAAGATTGAAGTAATGTGTATAGGGTATGTGGGGTTTTTTTTATTGATTTTTCATCTCTTGTATCATTATAGGTTTTGATATGGAAAATGTATTGATGGATCAATATATCAATTAATTGTTTTGCCCCCAGTAAGAACTACATTACTTTTGAGGTCAAAAGCTCAAAGGTCAAGGTCATTGACTGGAGAATACAAATTTTCACACAGTAATTTGAGTTTGATACCATCCACCCTTACCAAACTTTGTGTATGACTTGCATCAGTGGTTAAGGAAAAAGAATATAAAATTTTTAGTGGCAGGGGTCAAGTTTGGAGTTAATGACGGAAGAAAAATTGTTTCCTTACATTAACTGTTCTCCGCCACTTACAGTTACCAAACTTTGTTAATGGCTTGTACATTGGGTAAGGAAGAAGCATATACATTTTGGGATCAAAAGATCAATTTGTCAGGATCACTGTGACTCAAAGAATATAAATTGTATCTGCACAGTGACAATACCCTTACATCATATACCTGAACCAAACTTTGTGAATGGCTTGCTTCTGTGGTAAGGAAGATGACTGTAGACTTTGAGGTCAAAAGGTCAAGATCAAAAACATTTTTTCTGCTTTAATAACCTGGACAGACCTGATCAGACATTGTGGATAGCTTGTATTGAGCTAAGGAAGAAACCTGAGGATGTATGGATCAAAAGGTCAAAGAACTAGATCACTGTAATTGAAAGAACAAAGTTTTTCCACGCACAGATTTCAGTTTTATAATGTGCCATTTATGGTACACGTGTTGAAACCAGAAGAGTCTTTGTTTCTGTGATTTGAACATTGTCTGACTTGGCAGATAAGTTTACTATGGGAAATGGGGGGTTTCCAACAATTTAAAGTCAAGTTGATTCTAGTATGTTCATTACATTTGTCAACAGTCACATTTGACCATATCTATATGTATGGATTTTCATTATAATTTATGCACCTTTGCACCAGAGAGTTGAGAAAATCATTGGTGATGACAAACCAAAAAGACAAAGGTCAAGGTCACATTTGATGAAAACTTGGATAGTGAATTGATGAACAAGTTTGGGTAAAGCTATAAGCAATTTTACCCATTGTTGGATTTTCATTTGTCTTGTCCAGCATACACTCAAAGGCAGACTTGCAGTCACATTGTCTCCCAGTCTGTCCAGTCAGCTGGTGTACCAACATGCAATGACAGACTTTGCAGTCTCAATGTCTCCCAATCTGTATGGTCAGCTGGTCTACCAACATGCAATGACTGTCATAAATGGTAGACTTTGCAGTCACAATGTCTCCCAGTCTGTCTGGTCAGCTGGTCTACTAACATGCAATCATTGTTATAAAAGGAAGACTTTGCAGTCAAAATGCCTCCCAATCTGTTTGGTCAGCTGGTGTACCAATATGCAATCATTGTTATTAATGGCAGGAGCAGTCACAATGCATCACAATCTGTCTGGTCAGCTGGTCTACCATGATGCAGTGATTGTCATAAATGGCAGACTTCGCAGTCGCAATGCTTCCTAGTCTGTCTGGTCAGCTGGTCTACCAACATGCAATGACTGTCATAAATGGCAGACTTTGCAGTCACAATGTGTTCCGGTCTGTCTGGTCAGCTGGTGTACCAACGTGCAATGATTGCCATATATGGCAGACTTTGCAGTCGCAATGCTTCCCAGTCTGTCTGGTCAACTGGTCTACCAACATGCAATCATTGTTATAAATGGCTGACTTTACAGTCCTAATGCTTCCCAGTCTGTCTGGTCAGCTGGTCTACCAACATGCAATCATTGTTATAAATGGCTGACTTTACAGCCCTACTGCCTCCAAATCAGAATGGTCAGCTGCTCTACCAGGATCATGTTTAGATTAAGGATTTGAGTTTATTTTAATTGTCTGGGTGGTTTTTTTTTTTTACAACTTCTCGTTTTTCTTTTGCGTATGAATTGTGATAAGTTTTACCTGCATACATTTTTGTGGATATATATATATATATAATACCAAACCTGTTACCTACTTTACAGATTACAGAGGATTGAGTGGACAAAGAAAATTGAATAACATGCATAATTAATACCACCATCATCATAAACTACATCAATAGCAACCATTACCACCACAACACAACCATAACAACAAATTTTAAAGCTTTATACGGTTGTATATTTATAGATAAGTCTTGCAGGTGTTGGAAAATCTAGCATAATCTTGACACAAGTCACTGAATAAATCATGCCAAATGAAGAGGTTCGCATAACTCCATTGTGTGATTAAATAATTTACGTCCGTGTAATTTTCTTCATAATGATAACAGGGTTTTAATGATTGCTTTTGATTGTGTCAGTTTTTAAAATGTACCTGTCAGTTTTTAAAGTAAATTGTACTTGGCAAAAAGGTTGCAGAGCACAAGACGGTTACATGACTTAAATGTGAAAATCGAGGTCCATGCTAGAAAGTAAGACAAAATATTTCCCTGCAGTCTCATTTTACCTAAAACACAAAGTTATCTTTCCCTTAATTGGTTGCTTGCGATTCCTCTCACCCCCATTTATTTCAGTTCATTTGACGTTTGTTTCAATTTCTTCTTGAAAGAGGAAGTTGGAAAGTTATGAAAAGAACCCGTGTATTCTGAAGTCAGATTTGATAATGCTAAATGCCAGAAGTTATCCAGCTATTTATGGAATTTAGGCTAAAAATTCACACATGATGCTCGAAAGAAATGAGTGAAAAATGGGATTTGTGTAGCCCAGTTGGAATTGAATTATGACTTAATGGACGAATCAAGGTCTGTTACTAATAAAATTGGATGTAATATTTTTTTATCAATAACAACATCTCAACTGGCTACCAGGTTGGCCTACGTGACACATGTCAATCATGTGACTAAAAGATCATAAATATAGCTATTTTTGTAATAATGAAAATTTGTGATAAAAACAACGGATATGTAAAAATACATAATTTTTTAATTCTTTTGTCATGAAAAATGAACATATGCTGTTAATATCACAAAATTCATAAAAAGATTTACTCGGGAATTTACGTACATTCCTTATATGAGAGAGAGAGTCCTGGCTAGCGTATTAATACAAGAAAGAAATATAGGTAAGCTTCAGTAGTTCTAATTACAAAAATAATAATGTGTTAAAATTACCAGAATTGACTAAATTGTCAAATAAAAGTGATTAAATGTTAGGACTAATTAAATAACAATAATAATAATAATAATAATAATAATATTTATCACTATAATAGATTTCGCATTAAAGCTAACCTACCATGTGACCATCATAAAAATGTATACAATATACATCAATTAAAACTTGTATTCCTACTTCAAAAGCTGACCGAAGATGACATGTATAATAGTACAAGACGACATCATTAATTTTTAATATAAAATATTCAACAAAACCTGAATTATGTCAGGTACGTATGATTCTCACATTTTCATCTCAATACACCAAGGCACATAATAATATTAAAGAAGATGGAATTATGTAACAGCCTACCATCTGTCTTGTGTGATAGTTTCTGTTGGTTTACTCTGTCAGGTGCTGCAAGCTGTAAATTGCCCCATTCCAGCAACACGATTATTCTCTTTGACAGAATAACTTGGTTCACATCCAGTAATTGTGTTGTCATCCAGAGACAATGTACTGATACTATAGTTTCTGGTGTGAAATTATTTAAATTTCCCCTTGGTGGAAAATCGCATCTCCAAGTCTTCTTCTTATGCCTGGATGATCCAAAGTACAAGCACTTGCTTTCTTCACTTTGTCTACGCTATCAATCCGTTAAACTGCAAATTTCATTTTTTAAGATTTAATTTCCATCTTAATACTGACAGTACCATTTTAATTTATTGTAACATATTTATTTAGGTAACTTTTGTTATTTACCTTTTACTTTGTTAAAAAAAAAAATTCTTAAAATAGAAGGTTGCTTAATTTATTTATTATTCCTACTCGAAACTCAGGAGAAACAAACAAACGCTATATATCTAGGGAATTTTATTTAAACCAGCTTAATGACGGTAACTGTAATTGGCGAACGACTCTCTTCTAAAGCTAAAATAGAATAAATTAGTAATTTTACTATGATGCTGTAATAACCATTGGAATTCATTTGATCATTTTTTTGTAATGTATTAGTTTCCCATAACTATTATGGATATTTTAACTGTTGTCAGCTGTTTTACACACTTGTATTGGGATGTTATGAAAATGTCAGAGGATTCGTTACTCGCAGCCCCACCGTGGTAAGCTTGGTAACTGTCTGTCCCACAATTAAGCCTACAGGTAGACAAGGAATGGTTCTCAAAGCTTACAGCAAGAAATACAACGATGTCAGTATGGCTTCTCTTTGTGCCCAAATGGAAGTTATCCCTATAATAATGCCATCTATGGCCTATAACTATGGAATCATCAAATTCAATTTTAAAAATTAGTTATACCGCAAAAAACATGGAGGCAACATTTCATGGTGGACACATAAACTGAGTAATCTATTTATCATTTATTCTATCGATTTTACAGTAAAACTGTACTTAGTACCTATATAAAAAGTTACAACTAGTAGCTTTTGTAAAATGACACAGTGGCGTGTTTAAAATATACTAACCCTGATATTTAGCGCCAGAGAAGAGCGTATTTCACCATGAGTTAATGTTTTCTGTCACAGAAGTTAAATCTGCATCAAATCGGACAGTTACCACACAGACATAAACTTGGGCATTATACTGAATCAGGAACAATGCACTCAAGTAATAAACTCTGGTGATATACTGAATCAGGAACAATGCACTCAAGTAATAAACTCTGGTGATATACTGAATCAGGAACAATGCACTCAAGTAATAAACTCTGGTGATATACTGAATCAGGAACAATGCACTCAAGTAATAAACTCTGGTGATATACTGAATCAGGAACAATGCACTCAAGTAATAAACTCTGGTGATATACTGAATCAGGAACAATGCACTCAAGTAATAAACTCTGGTGATATACTGAATCAGGAACAATGCACTCAAGTAATAAACTCTGGTGATATACTGAATCAGGAACAATGCACTCAAGTAATAAACTCTGGTGATATACTGAATCAGGAACAATGCACTCAAGTAATAAACTCTGGTGATATACTGAATCAGGAACAATGCACTCAAGTAATAAACTCTGGTGATATACTGAATCAGGAACAATGCACTCAAGTAATAAACTCTGGTGATATACTGAATCAGGAACAATGCACTCAAGTAATAAACTCTGGTGATATACTGA